>RBNI01003236.1:0-16354 GCA_003990745.1 Jimgerdemannia flammicorona
TTAAGTAAATCCGCTCTCTGTTAGGTCCTACTCCTAACCCCGTCACGAAATTTCCTAATTGGGTATTGTCTGCAGCGATACGCCAATTCAACTAAGCTGGTCTTAGTTTCTTGAACTTCCTGAAATATGGAAAATCCTGAATATCCAGAACTAGTCCATTGAAAGGACTTTGGTTGAGACGTCAACCCGATCTTGAAATCAATAAGCGTAGAGGACGTACTCCATACGAAATTGATCTTGACCATAAGAAAACGGTCTTCCAGAATATCCAGAACTTCCAGAAAACCCTTCCAGAACTACGTAACGGTTACCCTAAAAAGCAACCCTCTTACATCCCGGCAGCATGGTTTGGCCCTGATGTCCCTATTCTATATGAGGTAGTGGCCTTGACACCAATTGAGGATTTTGCCTTCATGTCTTCTCTTCCCAGTTTTTGCTTAAGTCAGTTTTTCATCCCTCAGTTTTGGATGTTTACCAAGGAGGGCTTTGTTACTGATATACCTCTGCCTTGGCTTACCCCCAAGCTCACATATATGCTGAACTTTAGCCCTAAGTTTGTTCTCCCCAGGTCAGCTTCGATGAATAGTACCACTGATCTAATTTCGTTGATGTCGTTCCAATAGCATCTCGACCTTACCATCTTCTGGACCTCTATGGGTAATCCTGACGATGTCTTGGAGATCTCCGCCTGGGTGTCATCCAAATGGTGACTGCCACACTGTATGGAAAATATGCAAATTATGCTCTATATGAGTGCTGCTCTGAATCAAGCTGTCTGACCCTCGATGAATGTGTCCAGTGCACTTGTACCAAAGAAGTTCCACCACTTTCTCAAAGGCATCCATGCTTATGATGACTTCACAGTCTGCCTTACTAACAAAAATCTGGGGTTCACTATAATTCTACATACTCTATATCTAGACGGTCTTTGGTCTCTCCTTCACGATCCTGTATATATAAATGATTTCTCTATGATTGATAACGTTAAGGAATCAGTAAGGCTAGACCTGCTTGGTCTACTCAAGTTCTATATTAGTGACCAGAGTTGTATGCTAATTTGGGAACACCTCATAGAGCCTAATGATTGTAAGCTACCCATGTTTCATGCTTTACCCAAGGTACACAAAGGGGCATATGTGGTATGGTACCCTAGCATTAGTGCTTTTAACTCTCCCACAACCGAGATTTTGTGTTTCCTATCTTGCTTTCTCCACCTGTAGTCAGCCCATCTACACCATAATGTGGATTACTTGTGTTATTCATCTCTACATAATATGCTCGAACTGCTACAATTGATTTGTTTGGATTACCTAGATGTGTCAGATTGCAACTACATCGCTACTGGGGATTTTGCCACCTTCTACACCAGGATCACATTAGATGAGTGCATCAACTGCCTCACCTTTTTATCGATGGTGGCCTTCCCCTCTGGCTCTTTGCTGCTTGAAGCCATTCTCAGCCTTGTCTGCATAGTCATGACTCGTATGATGTTCACATCTACTATCAGTTCCTTCTGCTCTGTAACTGGTATTGCTATAGGTACTAACTGTGCTCTGGATCTTGCCAATCTTGTTGGCTTTGCTCATGAGTTGCATGCCTTGCAAGTGCCTGACCATCTGCTTAGCTGAGCCATTGCTGCTGGGCTAAAGTTCCACTAGTATATTGATGATCTTATTGTCTTTATGCCCATGATCATGGACTTGGCCTCAATCTTTGGTGCCATATACCCCCCACACCATCGTATTGAATGGAAAGTCTTGTCCACTGGACCATGCCATTACTTGGACCTGGAAATCCATATCGCACCATTCTGCACTGGCCGTTTTGCCAAGTTTCCATGTAGTACTCAATTTGTCGACTGATTGAGTAATCATCCTAGGAAGATGCTCTATCTATGCATTGTGAATAAGGCCCACTATCTGTCACTACTCTGCTCCTCTCACCATGATTGGCTTAATGAGTGTCAGTCTTTGGTTGAGTTCCTGGTTCACAGAAAAGGATACCCTGTTGATGTTATAACTGCTCAATTGAGTTTGGTTGATTGGCTTGAGGTCCAAACTTCACTTCTCACCCCTCTTCTTATTTCCCACCCCCCCATTCCCCACTCCGCTTTTCCTCCCCCTCTACTTATTGTCCAATACAATATGACCCAATGGCTACATCAATAGCCTGATAAGACTCTATGTACCACTTTGCTACGTTTTGGTTTCCCTGTGACTGCCCGATGATCTATCATCACCCAGAAGAATGGTTTTACTATTCTTAATGCCATCTCAAATACCAGCTTTGCTCTAAGTCCTCCTTGAAGGCCATACTACTTGTACGTGCTATGCAATATTTAAAAATATGAAAAATCACTGGACAACCTCCAGCGCGAGGCTCTAGGCCTGATGCCTATGTACCTATGCTCCGTGATGCCTGTCTACCTCTGCTCACTTTACTCACTCTGGTGCCAAGGCTCTACTCCACTCTGGTCATGAGACTCTAGACCTGATGTCTGCATCTTCGGGTACTAAAGATTTTTAGGTTTTTAAACCTATAAGTGACAATCACATGATGATACGTGATGAGTCATTGGTCTAGTTCTGTTTTGGCATTGTTTATAGTTTGTGTAACATTAGATCATGTGACCGGTACCTTTTCCTGATTGTTTCTATATCAGGTTTTTAATGGCCTATCATGTATATAGATTGATGAAGCCTAATTCAGACCTTTGTTTGGATCAGGGCAAGGCTCAGGTACTTATGCACTGTTCTACTTCTGGAATTCTGGAGTTAGATCTGTGTCTTTGTTTATCCAAACTTTGTTCTCAATTTTGAATAAAGACCACCACAAATCGTGGTACCATAGGTGGGTTGTAGATCTATTGCATCTTACTTCGGAAAACACTTTATTCCGCTTTTTTGTTCCATAATGAAAATTCATATAAGACTTTTGTTTCCTTCTGCTTGACCTCTTACCACCAACCTTCATATTCACCATAACAGTATCACATCTCACTTTAAACTATTCCTCTATTTTCTACTCGTTTTATAATAAAAATAAAATAAAATAAAAAAAAAAAAAATGCCCTTATGGTGAGATTCAGAAGGATATGTGAGACTTGCTTCAGGTTGGAAGAGTTAGCAGATTGCACTACTAGGGGTTCTGGTAAGGTATTGTAGAAGCTTGGCTAGCAATGAGACTCATGGGCCCAGAGTTTGATGAAGAGGAGGATCTGGAACAGTGATAGTGGTGACTAGAAGACATTCATATTGGTCACATCTTTCTCTGCTATAATTCATATTACACACACTTTTACAACATACTTTCAAGTTGTTTATTGGAGAAAAATACTAAGGCAATAGCAAATAGCAAGCAATCTGGTGTATATACTGGGTAGGGCAGCCCTAGTGCATTCAACTAGCAGTAGGTGGGGAGAGATCCTGACCTGGGGGGGAGTATGAGGGGGCTGCTGGCAGGAGGATGAGGAGGAGGAGGAGGTAGTGGTAGAGGACAGGGGTCAGAGAGAGTGAGCTTTGCAGAGATAGTGAAGGAGAGATAGTAGATATCTGGGTTGGAGGGATGGCTGAGGAAAGACAAGGAGATGGAGAAGACAGCAGTTTGTGGGAGAGTGGTCTCTGATAGTGAGAGCAGTGGAGCTGGGGGAGTAGTGGCTGGGGTGAGCATGACAGCTGATGGTGATAGGACTATCAATCTGGAAAAAATCCAGATGTGACTACTGATAGCATGACTGAGTGGCAGGGACTTAGAGGGTAGGGAGACTTGGCAGATAGTGTGATGGGACTGGTGGTGGCCCTGTTACTCAAAAAATCAATCTCAGTATTTATGGTTATACTGTGCTTCTGAGGTCTAGTAGTGACAGCGAAAATAGTACTGGGGCTTATTGCTAAGCAGGTGGCTGGAGCAGTATCAGTAAAGTTTCTGAAGAGATTAGAGGGAGTGGAGGTGGGCTTTGAGGAGGCCAAGCCTTTGGAAGAGGTGCTGAAGATTGGTTTAACTATCAGAGAGGTGTGTGTCTCTATGATGTATTGTTTGAGATAGAATCCCAGAGTAGTATAACTGCTGGTGAATAGGGTGCTCATGGTGATGGTGATGGAGATGAGAAGGAGAGTTGAGGAGGTCATGGCAGAGTATGGCAAGGTAGTAGATATAAGATTCAGGGTCTGAGAAGGAACCTCACTCAGGACTGGAGATGTTGACATATGGATTCAGCTAACAGAGAAGGAAGCAACTAGGAAGACAAGGGACTGGCCTTTAGTGATGGTCTGGAGGACAATCCTGTGTAAGGTAATGAGGGTGAAGGGGAGTGAGGAGGAGGAAGAGGATTTGTTAGATGTGCTGGAAGAGCTGAGTAGTGCAGTGAAGTGGCAGGCAAAGGCTTGGAAGGTCTTTATAGAGTTAATATACTTAGAGGTGGTGAATGGGAAGTGGATCCAAGTGGAAAAGGAGCAGTGGGAAAAAGCTCAGAGATATAAGCATCAAAAGGAGCTGTTGGCTAAGCTGGAAGATAGATCACCAAAGGATGTAGATGAAATGGCAGAAACAGAGAGTACCAAAGAGAGTGTCTGGGCCAGTGTAGGTGGTGAGAGCACAGAGAAGGAGACAAAAGAGAGCAGGAAAGCACCTGGCGATAACTCATATGCTGATGGCACATTTGAGATCTGGGAGGAGGCCTGAGAGAGATTGCCTATCTCTACTCCACTTATTAGGTAAGGTCTGACTTCCCAAGGCAGAGTGGTAGAGGATGTGCTGATACAGGGGGCCTAGTGAGTGCAATTTGGTGTTCCTGAGGTAGTGAATAGAGGACAAGTAGTGGCAGTTAGAGAGGAGGAGCTGATGGATGTCCCAGAGGTGTGGGATGAGTCTGTGAGTGCCGGGGCTGACACCATGATGTTGGATAGAGGGAGGCCAGCAACTCCTGGGGGGAAGGAGGTGAGGAATTTACTTTGGATGTACCAGATGATAAATAATCTGGCGGCTGAGAAGTTGAGAGAGGTGGACTTGAGAGTGATAAGTGATGAGCATTGGGCATGGGTCCTACAGGGGGATGGAGTGGAGTTAGCTTTGAAGGCAGAAATCCTTGTAGTATATCTAGAGGAGGAAGGGTATGAGGTGGATAAGGAGTAGAAGGTGGAACTGGCAGATGTTGCTAGGGAGAGGGCTAAATACTACTGGACCAAGTATCATGGATTGTAGCTCTGGCAGGAGGTCTGTCTGAAGTACCAAGAGGAGTTTGAAGAGAAGGCAAATGGGGAGATGAATGAGCTATTGGCTGGACTAGAGGCTCAGAGGGCTGAAGAGAAGGCATTGACTGTGGAATATAATCTGGATATAGTACAAGAAGAGAGGGACATAAAGCAGTAGGGATGGACTAGATAACACACCACATTTCCTTATAAATAGTACAACTAACATTTTTTCTTTGAACATGAATGGGTTATGAAGTGCTTCTTGATTTGGAACATTTTCATTTGGCTAAAGGGATTGAAGGCTGATCTCTTCCTTTTATAGGATATCAGGTGTGGGGATAATTTGGATAGGCTGGAATGGATGAAGAAATGGGGAGGTGAGGCAGTTTGGAAAGACAAGGTTGGGATTCTGATCTGGAAAGATAGAGGGGAGATACAGAATATGAGGAGCTGGGGGGATAGATTGGTCTGGAGAGAGTAGATATGTATGGGTTGAGAGCTGGTCACAGTGGGCTCCTGTTACTGTCCTGCTTTATGGAGTGAGTGTGTGGATTGGGTGAAGGGTCTCCAGGAGAGTGGAGTCCTTGTGGAGGCTGGGGTGGATATGCTTGGTAGTGACTTCAATATGGTTTGGGATGCATGAATGGATAGGACAAATGGTGGATAGGGAGCTGAGAGTAGAAGTGAAGGGCTGGCAGTATGGGAGGATGTGAAAAGGCTAAGTGCTCTGGTGGATGCTAGTAGGGAGTACTGGGGAGATAGGAGGGTATATATGTACTGGACAGGGGGCCTGGGGATGAGGATTGATTGGATGTTGACAGCCAGCTGCTGGGGACTGAATGTTTGGAAGTCATTGGAGGTGGAATGGTGCCCCTGGTCAGATTATTGGGGGCTGTTAGGGTAGGGGCACTTTGGGGAGAGTGGGGATAGGCCTGGACATTGGTGCCTCAATTCCTCTTTATTAGATGATTGGATTCAGTGAGATGAGTGAGCTGAAGATATTCAACTGAGGATAGAGAGCTGGAGGCAGAAAGGTGCCCTAGTTGGTATTTGGTAGTTAAGAATGAAAGAGATAGCTAGGGTCTACTAGAGTGAGGTTGGCAGGAAGGCTGGGAAGTAGAGGAGGCAGCAGGTGAGATGGGCTTCTATTCATATAACTAGACTCTTGGAGGATTGGGCAGGGCTAGCAACAGGGGAGAGGGATGAGGATTGGAGACAAACAAGGGTAAAAATAGAGTTGGGTAAATTGCAATAGGTACTGTGGGAGGAGGAGGATGTAAGGGTATAGAGCATGGTAGCATAGCTTCGTTGGCAGGGTCTGGAGGAAGGAGAGAGGCTCTCTAAGTATCTTATGAGGGCCCTTCAGGTGAGAAGAATACAGCAAAGGTGGGAAGAGGTGTTTGACTCTGATAGTATATTGGTATATAGTATACAGGATATTCTTGGTTTGTTAAAGGAATGTTGGAGTGGATTGTGGAGTGAGAAGGAGGGTGGGACAGATGCTACTACTATTGACTGGGCATTGGAGGATTGGTACCCTCCATGAGTGGATGGGCTGGACAACTTGATGTTGCCAGTATGAGAGAAAGAGATCCATCAGGTTCTTGCTATAACAACCCCAGGTATAGTACCTGGGGAGGATGGTCTGCCCTGGGACTTCTAGAAGAAGATAGTGGGAGTCCCAGGAGTACTAGATGAGATGATGAGACTGTGTAACTCTATTTTACAGATAGGAAGATGGGTGGAAGAGCAGGATCTGGGGCTGGTGACATTGCTGTATAAGAATAAAGGAAGGTGAGAGGACTGGAAGAACTGGTAGCTAATTATGCTACTAGATATAGACAGAAAGTTGGTGACTAAAGTAGTAGTTGTGAGGCTATAGAAGGTGGTTCAGCAAGTCTTAGGTGTTGAGCAGAGGGGATTTATATTAGACTGGCTCATTAGAGATGGCATAGCTTAGATACATGGAGTTATTGAAGGGGCATGAGCTTATGGACTAGATGGGCAACTGGTATTTTTAGACTAGGAGAAGGCCTATGACTAGGTGTGATGAGTCTGGCTGGTGAAAGTATTAAATAGGACTGGGGTACTATGCCAGTTCTGGTCAGCAATAATCAGTCTACTGGAAGGGAGTAGGGCTGTACTCATATGTAATGGACATAGAGGGGTACCATTTTCCCTGGGTAGAGGTATACCCCAGGGGGACCCACTGTCCTCTATTCTATATACTCTTTCTCTGGAGCCCCTAATGGACAGGATTAGGCAGAAAATAGTGAAGCTCTTAGTCTTTAGAATTGGGTGAAAAGTAGGGGCCTTTGCTGATAATATGGTGATCAGTCTGGAATCCATTACTGATGTCGAGGAGCTCAAGGAGATGATGGAGTGGTATTAGGAGAACTCTGGGGCTAAAATCAATTGACACAAGTATAAAACAATGGTGTTGGGCAATTGTCTGGTGAGAGGGGACGTTATTGGAACAATTGTCTCTACTGGTGAGGCAGTGCAGTACTTGAGTATTTATTTGTCAGTATATGGGTCAGTACTACCTAGATATTAGTAAGAGCAGAGGGTTAGAATCTGGGGGGAGGCCCTGTGGAACTGGGGGGGTCATCACCTATCTTAGCAGGGTGTATCTCAATTTTGAATGTCTATTGGCTGCTGAAGTTATAGTATATAGTATATCATCTGGACTTCCTGACCTGGGTAGTGAAGCAATTGATAAAACTGGCCAAGGGGTGGATCTGGGTGGGAAGAAGGAGCCAGATCAGTTGGGAGGTCTTGTATTTATCAGTGATGAGAGGAGGGCTTGGGCTGGTTGACTTTCCGAAAAGACTATACTGCTTGAGGTGGTTAAAGAGAATAGTAGAGTTGAGAGGGAGCAGTTGGGTCCCCCTATTGCAAAAGGTCTGGGAGATGAGGTTCTCATCAAGAGGCTTAACAGAAGATCTCCTATCATTAGTTGGACTTCAGAATACTGCACAACTGAGGTATAAAGACTTCTGGTAGGGAGTAGCAGAGGGGGTGCACTGTATTGGAATCTATTGGCAGAGGAATAAAGGAGAGGCAGCTTGGGACCCAGAAATATAGAGATGGGACTGAGTGCTGCTGAGGGGTATTTTCTTAATTAAGTTCAACATTTACAAAGAGATAGACTACCAACAGAGACAAGGCCAGGATCTGTGGCCTAGCAGATAGCAAAGAGTGGGTATCAGTGAAGATTGGAACTAGCATGGCATATAGACCTGGAGTACCAAGATACAGAGGTGAATGCTGCCAAAGTATTGGGTAGTATGGTGGCACATGTTGAGGAGGAATGTCATGCTCAATTTTCACTTGGGTCACCTTATTAAGGGGGGTTGCTTTGACTGTGAGGAGTGCCATAATGTAGGGTAGAAAGGGGGATATGTGCAGATGCCTGAACATTGACTAGGAGAGTATGAAGTACTTAGTAACTTTTAGTAAGCTGTTGGGGATCATTTGGGGGTAGTGTATAGGGGAGATGATGCATAGGATCAATGGGAGAATCTGAGGGATAGATTGGTGAGGGGGGGGTGGAAAAGAAGTGGCTTACCTTAGGCTGGGTTTTGGTAATGTGGGTGGGGTTGGCCAGTCACTAGCTATATATTTTTGAAGATAGGAGGAAACTGGGCTTAGGGGACTAGTTGCTATATTGGCATAGTCTTATGGAAGATATCTTGACAGGCTGATGGTTTGGCTGAGAGTTGCAGAGTGGGTGAAGGCATTACTTAGTGGAGAAGATCTGTTGGCAGAGTGGGAGTAGTAGGAGAGAAGGTGGTTTTTATTTATGGTGATATAGGGAGAGGGCCCCCTATAGGGATCAGGTAGTGGGAGGAGTTACTGTAAACTTATTAATCGATTAGTAATAAATGGCAGAGTCCAAGTGACTATAAAAAAAAAATAAAAAAAAAAAAGACATTCATATTGGTGACCACCAGTTGATAGAATACTCTCTGTCTGGAGTGATGGAATGGATCCAGATGGATCCACTTAAGAGGTGGCCAGTAGATTGACAGAAGGCTGAGTTTGGGGAAGATTGGGAGTGGGGTCTGGTTTGAGGTTGGGGGACCTCCTTATTCAAGATTATACCACCAAAGTTTTGAGCAATATAGTGGAGATTCTTGTAACAAAATATCATGCTGAGATATAGGATAGGGTGGATGGAGGCAGAAGGTGTAAGGGAATGTGAGTAGTATTGTGAGTTGGATGGAGGTATGGTGCAGATACTGGAGCATATCTTGGTGGCATACCCAGGAGTTGAGAGATTTTGGCAGACATTGGAAAGCCATTGAAGAGACAAGAGTGTGCAAGCAGAGGGCCCCACTAGTTGGGTGGTCAAGCAGCAACTGGTGGGAGAGATTGGGGACACTTGGGGTGGCCTGAGCCAGATTCTTAGTATCTGGATCCTGATGGAGCAATGAGTGTTCAAGAGGGTTCCTTGGATGGGAATTGGTGAATTAGTGGAGCAGTAAAAGGGGTTACTTTTGGAAGTAGTGCAAGAGTGGTGGTACCAGGGGAAGAGGCACTAGTTGGGGGCCATGAGAAAGATACTAGACATTGTTCAGAGGAGTCAGGAGCACTTAGTGCTTAGTGAGAGGGAGGTATGGTAGAAAGAAGGTGTGAGCTAAAGGGCCCTTCCTTGTATTTGTAGTTATAGTAATCATCAGATGGAGTCAATGTTGTATTAGATAGTTTGTAATAAAGGAGTCCAAGTAACTATAAAAAAAAAAAAAAAAAAAAAAAAAAAAAAAATAAGCTTACTTTGTAAATTCTATTTGAATAGAGAGATATGAGACTATATTAAAATCTCAACTACTTACAACTGACCACCCTTATGACTGACCACCCTTATGACTAATGAGATCAACCACTTCTATAAATATAATTATTAGCACAATGTATAAAACTATCTTTATAGTATGATTCTACACCCAGCTATCACTAGGTTTTGTTTTTATTTTTATTCTCATGTTCATTGATAATAATGAATCAGTAGAGATATCCAATATATTCTTCAATATATCCTCTGATATATTCTCCAATATATCCTCTAATATATCATCCAATGGTTCTGAGATTTCTCCTAAATATACTTCTTGATCTTTAGATATTTTGAAAAGTGTTTGATGATAGTAGGGACTGGGAGCTTAAGTAGGAGGCTGAGAGCTGGAAAGTGGCTAGGAAGTGGTGAGCTATAGAGTGGTGAACTGGGGAATAAGCTGGAGGAGTAGTAAACTAGGGGGCAGAGAGTTGGGGGGGGTGGCAAGTGGCAGAGAAAGCCATCTTTCTCCAGTACCATTCAGGTTATACAACCTTTGGAAGGTACTTACAACATCATTTTTGGAGAAAAAAAACTAATAACATGGCAACTGACAGGCAATCTGAGATATATACTGGGCAGGGTGGCCTAAGTGCTTTCGAATGGCAGTAGGTGGGGAGGAGCCCAGGCCTGGGGGGGGGCATGAGGGGGCTGCTGGTGGGAGGATGTGGAAGAGATGGAGGTTTTGGTGGTGAACGAGAGTCGGAGAGAGTGAGCTTTGCAGAGACAGTGAAGGGGAGGCAGCAGATATTGGGGCTGGAGGGATGGCTGAGGAGGGGCAAGGAGACTGGGAAGGCAGTGGTGCAAGGGGGAGCAGCCCTTGAAAAGGAGGGCAGTAGAGCTGGGGGAGTAGTGACTGGGGGGAGTGTGACTGCTGATGGTGACGGAACTGCTAATCTGGAAAAAAATCCAGATGTGATGACTGTTGGTAAGGCTGAGCGACTGAGGCTTAGAAGATAAGGGGATTTGGTAGATGGCATGATTGGCCTGGCAGTGGCCCCATTACTCAAAAAATCGATCTTGGTATTCGCAGTTACACTGTGCTTCCAGAGCTTAGCAGTGATGGCAAAAATGGTGCTGAGGCTTATTGCTAAGCAGGTGGCAGGAGCTGCATCAGTAAAGTTTTTAAAGGGACTGGAGGGTGTGGAGGTGGGTTTTGAGGAGACTGAGCTGCTAGAGGAGGCATTGAAGGTTGGGTTGATGGTTGGGGAGGTGTGTGTTCTGATGGCGAGGTGTTTGAAATGGGATCCGAGGGTGGTCCAACTGCTGGTGAAAGGAGTGCCCAGAGTGATGGCAATGGAGATGAGAAAGAGAGTTGAGGATGTCATGGCAGAGTATGGAGAGGTAGTGGATATCAGATTCAGGGTCTGGGAAGGGACCTTGCTCAGGACTGGGGATGTGGATGTGAGGATTCGGCTAGCTGAGAAGGAAGCTACTGGGAAGGTAAGGGACTGGTCTGTGGTGATGGTCTGGAGAGCAATCTTGTGCAAGGTGATGAGAGTGAAAGGAAGTGATGAGGAGGAAGAGGATTCATTAGAAGTGCTGGAAGAAATGGATGATGCTGTGGAGTGGTGAGTAAAGGCTTGGAAGGCTTTCATAGAGTCAACGCACCTAGAGGTGGTGGATGGCAAGAGGATTTGAGTGGACAAGGTGCAGTGGGAGAGGGCTCAGGGGCATAAGAGACAGAAGGATCTGCTGGCTAAACTGGGGAGCCAACCACAGGAGGATGGGAGCAAGATAACAGATGTGGAAGGGGCCAAAGTGAGTGTCTGGGCTGGTGAGAGGAGTGGGAATGCTGGGGAGGAGACAGGGAAGGTGAAGGAGGTGAAGATTGTTGACCCATATACTGATGGCACCTTGGAGGTTTGGGATGAGGCCTGGGAGGATTCCCCCACTCCTTCTCCTCTTATCAGGAGAGGCCCGGCTTCCAGAAATAAGATGGTGGAGGACGTGACAATGCTGGGGACCCATTGGGTGAAATTCGGTGTTCCAGAGGTAATGAATGGAGGATGTGTGGTGGCAGCTGGAGAGGAGGAACTGGTGGATGTCCCAGAGGTGTGAGATGAGGCTACAAGTGCTGGAGCCAACACCACAATACTGGATGGAGGGAGGCTGGCGACCCCTGGAGGGAAGGAGGTGGGGAACCTACTTTGGATGTGCAGGATGATGAACAACCTGGCAGCAGAAGAGTTGGGGGAGGTGGACTTGCAAGTGATGAGTGATGAGCACTGGACACAGATTCTGCGTGGGGATGGAGTGATGTTGGCACTGAAGGCAGAAATTCTTGTAGTATATCTGGAGGAGGAAGGGTATGAGATAGACAAGGAGCAGGAGGCAGAGATGGCAGTTGTCACTGGAGAGAGGGCTGAGTACTGTTGGAACAAGCATCATGGATTGCAGCTTTGGCAAGAGGTGTGTATTGAGTACCAGGAGGAGTTTGAGGAGAAGGTGGATGGGGAGATGAATGAGCTGTTGGCTGGATTGGAGGCTCAGAGGGCTGAAGAGGAGGAGGTGATAGCAGAACATAATCTTGACATAGCATAGGAGGAGATGAGCATGGAGCAGTAGAGATTGACTGATCACAAATAGTATTTCATTATGAATAGTATAACTAACATTTTTTCTTTGAACATGAATGGGCTATGGGGTGCTGTTAGATGTAGGAACATTTTTATTTAGCTGAAGGGATTGGAGGTCAATCTCTTCCTCTTGCAGGATGTCAGGTGTGAGGATGACTCTAATAGGATAGAATGGACAAAGGAATGGGGAGACGTAGCAATTTGGAATGGCAAGGTTGGGATTCTGGTTCAGAAAGACAGAGGGGAGATAAGAGATGTGAGGAGCTGGGGGGAGAGGCTGGTCTGGAGTGAATGGATTTGGGCAGGCTGGGAACTAGTTACAGTTGGCTCCTGTTACTGCCCTGCCATAAGGGGGGAGTGTGTAGATTGAGTGAAGGGTCTCCAGGAGAGGGGGATCCTGACAGAGGCTGGAGTGGATATGCTTGGGGGAGACTTCAATATGGTTCAGGATATACAGATGGAGAGAACTGATAGAGAATGGGGTGCTGAGAGCAGGAGTGGGGGGCTGGTGATGTGGGAGGAAGTCGAATAATTGGGAGTACTGGTAGATGCTGGTAGGGAATACTGGGGGGATAGGAGGGTATATACACATTGGGCTGGAGGCCTGGAGACAAGGATTGACTGGATTCTGATGGCCAACTGTTGGGGCTGAGATGTTTGGAAGTCACTGGAGGTGGAATGATGTCCATAGTTGAATCACTGGGACCTTTTGGGACAAGGGTGCTTTGGGGGTAGTGGGGATGGGCCTGGACATTGGCGCCTCAATTCCTCCTTGTTAGATGATAAGCCCTGGTGGGAGAAGTAGGCTAAAGATGTTCAGCTGAGGGTAGAGACCTGGCGGCAGGAAGGTGCCTCGATTGGGATTTGGTGGATGAGGTTGAAAGAGATGGCCAGGATGTACTGGAGCAAGGCTGGCATGGTGGCAGGGAAGTAGCAAAGGCAGAGAGTATACTGGGCTTCTACTAGATTGGCTAGGCTTCTGGAGGAGTGGTTGAGACTGGTGATGGTGGAGGGAGAGGAAGATTGGAGAGTAATGAGGGCAAAGATGGAGGTTGGGGAACTACAACAGGTGCTGTGAGAAGAGGAAGAGGCAAGGGTGCAGAGCTTGGTGGCACAGCTTCATTGGCAGGGGCTGGAGGAAGGGGAGAGGCCTTCCAAGTTTCTCATGAGGACCCTTAGGGCAAGAAGGGTACAGCAATGTTGGAAAGGGGTACTTGACTTGGATGGAGTACTAGTGTATGGTGTGCAGGATATTCTTGGATCGCTGAAGGAGCGATGGAGTAGTTTGTGGAGTGAGGAGGAGGGTGGGGTGGATGCTACTGCCATTGACCAAACATTGGAGGATTGGTACCCACTACAAGTTGCGGGACTAGGTGATCTGGTGATACCTATAATAGAGGATGAGATCCACCAGGTTCTTGCCACAACAGCCTCAGGTATAGCACCTGGGGAGGATGGCCTACCCTGGGACTTCTGGAAGTGAATGGTTGGAGTCCTAGATGTGATGGGAGAGCTGACGGTATTGTGTGACTCTATATTGCAGACAGGGAGATGGGTGGGGGAGCAGGATCTTGGGCTGGTGACACTGCTTTATAAGGACAAAGGAAGGTGAGAGGATTGGAAGAACTGGCGGCTGATAATGTTGCTTGATATAGACAGAAAATTGGTGACTAAGGTGGTGGTCGCGAGACTACAGAAGGTAGCCCAGCAGGTTGTAGGTGTTGAGCAGAGGGGATTTGTAGGTGGTCAACTCATTAGAGATGGTACAGCCCAGGTACATGGAGTTATTGAAGGGGCTAGAGCCTGTAGATTGGATGGGTGGCTAGTCTTCTTGGATTAGGAGAAGGCTTATGACCGAGTGCAATGAGTCTGGCTGGCGAAAGTATTGGATAGAATGGGGGTTCCAATCCAATTTCGGTCAGCAATGATCAGCCTACTGAAAGGGAGTAGGGCTGCACTCACATATAATGGGCATAGAGGGGTAGCTTTCCCTCTGGGTAGGAGGGTGCCCCAGGGGGACCCACTGTCCCCCATCCTGTATGCTCTCTCACTAGAACCCCTAATGGATAGAATTAGGCAGAGAATAGTGGGGCTCTCTATCTATGGCATTGAGTGGAAAGTTGGGGCCTTTGCAGATGACATGGTGGTGGGCTTGAGGTTGATTGCTGATGTCGAGGAGCTCAAGAAGACAGTGGAGTAGTATGAGGAGCACTCTGAGGTGAAGCTGAATTGGCACAAGTATGAAACAATAGTGCTAGACAATGACCTAGTGGGAGGAGAAGTTATAGGAACAATTGTCCCCACCAGTGAGGCAGTATAGTACTTGGGCATCTATTTGTCAGTCTATGGGTCAGTTCTGCCCAGGCATTGGTGGGAGCAGTGAATTGGAATTTGGGAGGAGGACCTGCAGGGTTGGGGGGGAAGACACTTTTCTCTAGTAGGATGAGTCTCGATTTTGAATATATATTGGCTACTGAAGCTGTGGTATTTGGCTTATCATCTGGACTTCTCAATCTGGGTGATAAAGAGATTGGTGAAGGTGGCCAAGGAATAGATTTGGGCTGGCAGACAGAGCCAGATTGGTTGGGAGACTTTGTCCCTATCAGTGGCAAGAGGGGGTCTGGGGCTGGTGGACTTTCCCAAATGACTATACTGCTTGAGAACATGGTGGCTTAAGAGGGTGGTGGAGTTGTGAGGAGAGAGTTGGGTTTTCCTGCTGCAGAAGGTCTGGGAGAGGTGGTCATCACTGAGAGGCTCAACTGGTGACCTGCTTGCATTGGTTGGACTTCAGAACACTACACAATTGCAATATAAAGGTTTCTGGTAGGGGATAGTAGAGGGGGTACACCACATTGGTATTCGCTGGCAGGGGAATGAGGGGGAGGAGACTTGGGGCCTAGTGATATAGAGATGGGATGACATACTGCTGGGCAGCATGCCTTTACTTGAGTTTGGCATTGGTGATGGAATAGAATGCCAAAGGAGACCAGGCCAGGATCTGTGGCCTAGCAGTTGGCAAGGAGTTTAAATTGGAGAAGAGTGGGACTGGTATAGTGTGTAGATCTGGAGTACCACAGTATGAAAATGGATACCACCGAAGTACTGGGTAGTCTGGTGGTGCATGCTGAGGAGGAATATGATGCTCAACTTCTGCTCAGGGCACCTTATCATAGGGAGTTGCTTCGACTGTGAGAAGTGCCATAATGTAGGGCAGGAAGGGGGCTTTGTACAGATGCCAGAACATTGGTTAGGAGAGTGCAAGATGTTGGGAGACTTTTGGTGGATCATCGGGGACCACTTGAGAGTGAGACATAGGAGAGATGAAGTATGGGGGAGGTGGGAGGATTTGAGGGATCAGTTGGTAGGAGGGGTAGGCAATGAGTAGATTATCTTAGGTTGGGTATTGGCTATTTGGGTTGGGCTGACCAGTCACTGGCTATTTGTTTTTGAGGATGGGAGGTAACAGAGCTTGGAGAGCTGGTTGTCATAGTGGCAGGGGCTTATGGAAGACACCTTGACAGGCTGGTGGCTTGGTTGGGGGCTGTAGGGGGGTCAGAGGCACTACTTAGTAGAGAAAATCTGTGGACAGAGTAGTGGGAGAGTGGGAGTCATTGGTGAGAGGGTGGTCTTTATTCATGAAGGGGTGGGGAGGGGCTCCCCTATGGAGATTGGATAGTAGGTGGTGATATTGTATACTTATTCATAGACTGGTAATAAAGACAGAGTTCAAGTGACTATAAAAAAAA
>RBNI01003237.1:0-16346 GCA_003990745.1 Jimgerdemannia flammicorona
CCCCACCAGCTCCACATCCCCTCACCGAGGCGCTCGGCATGCCAAGACCAGCACCTCGACCCCCCCCCACATGTTGCCAGTCAAAGGCACTGGGGTCCCCCTGCCCAGTACGCTCACCAGAATGCTTGTTGCTCGCCATCTTGCTATCACCAATACTTGTAGACATTGTCGAAAGTGTTGTCTGAGTCTTGTGTCACCCGAATGGTACTGGTGAAAGATGTTATATAGTTTTGATGTTGGTTGTACTATTCATAGCGAATTATAAAAAATGTGAAAATCTCCATGTCTATAATTCCATGCTCACTTCCTCTCCAGCCAGATCCAAGGTCTGTTCTGCCGCAATCTCAGCTTCCACATTTTGTTGTTCATTCAGAGCTTCCAATAATTCCGCACAGTCCTCACCATCCACCATCTCCATTGTTGCCCGATGCTCCTCGCACACTACCTGCCACTTTTCCAGTCCCTTCCTCAGCCCCCACAGATAAGCTGCCCTTTCATTAGCGATTCCCAAAAGTTTCACCTCCCTTGCCTCCGTGACCTCATACTCCTCCGCCTCTAGAAGTGCTACCATCATTTCATCCCTCAACTTCCTCACGACCTCCTCTCCTCGCAGCACTCTCCCCCAGAATTCCTCACTGATCACCCAGAAGTCGATCTTGCCCAGTTCCTCGGCCGCGACGTTTTGCAGTGCCCTCAATAGCCACATCTCCCCTCCAACTACCTCTGCCTCCTGTGCCAAATCTTCCTCCCCTTCCTTCCTCTCCTCAGTTCACACAGACTCATCCCAACCATCCTCTAATATATCCTCCAGCTCCCCCTCTCCCATCTCAGGAACACCATACTGGACCAGATTATCTACCACCATCGCCATGTCCACTGCAGCCTCCTCCAGCCTCTGTCCCCCACTCTTCTTCGCCTTCCCCCCTTGCTACCCCTCCTCCGCCCAGATGCTAGCACTCGCTCCGGTGCCCTCCTCTACAGCCCCGGCCTTTTTACCCCCCTCCAAACTGACCAACAAATCCTTCTGCAGCTGCCTCCCCTTCGCCTTTTCCCAAAGCACCTTATCCATTCACACCTTCTTGCCCTCGATCACCTCTACTACCATCCTGGCCTCGTAAGCCATCCAAGCCCTTTGCCTCCTCTCTACTGCCCCAGCTAGATCTTCAAGTACCTCCGGCAGGTCCTCCTCCTCTTCCTCAGACCCTTTCACCCTCGAAACCTTGCACTCCACCGGGCCCAACTTCAATGCCACTGGCCAGTCTCTAGCCTTCCCTGTATTCTCCATCCCAAACAACCTCAACCGGACGTCCACATCGCCTGTCCTGAGCTCAGTCCCCTTCCACACCCTGAACCCAATGTCAACCACCTCACCATACTCCTTCACCACATCTGTGACCAGTCTCTTCGCCTCCTCCTTCTTCACCGTCGGCAGATCTGCAATCACCTGATGAACTACTTGGAGATCGCAATGCATACACCTCGCCATCGGCACCGAAATCCCTCCAATCACCACACCCTTCTCCACTGCCTCCAGCAGCAGACCCTCCTCTTCAAACCCCACCTTGACTGCCTCCAGCTTCTTCAAAAACTTGACAGAGGCTGCTCCTTTCACCTCACTCGCCAGCAGCCCCAGCACCATCTTTGCCGTCACTGCCAGCCCCAGCACCATCTTTGCCATCACCACCAAGCCCCGGAAGCACAGTGTGATGGCGAATTCCGAACGAGATTTTTTGAGTAATGGGGCTGCCACCAGACCCGTCACACCATCAGCCAGATCTCCGGATCTCGTGCCACTCCCCTGTCCAGGTCCCCCATCAACCGTCACATCTGGATTTTTTTCCAGATTGCCCGTCACACCGCCATCAACAGTCACTGCCCCAGCCACTACACCTCCAGCCCCACTACGCTGACCCCCCAGTGGAGAGGCCTCCTTGCCACTCGAGGTAGCAGCCACCTTCCCTAGCTCCAGCCAGCCATCTAGTCCAGTCGCCTGTTTCCCCATCCTGACCTTATCCACGAAGGACATCCTCTCTCCCCTGTGTTGCTTTGCTCCTCCTCTGCCCCCCCCTCCAGCTCCACGTCCCCTTACCGAGGTGCTCGGCATGCCAAGACCAGCATCTCGACCCCCCCCCACATGTTGCCAGTCAAAGGTGCTGGGGCCCCCCTGCCCAGTACGCTCACCAGAATGCTTGTTGCTCACCATCTTAATATCACCAATACTTGAAGACGTTGTCGAAAGTATTGTCAGAGTCTTGTGTCACCCAAATGGTACTGGTGAAAGATGTGAACATTGGTAAGGTTTTGTCCCTCACTGTAATACTCTATAATAGCTCTCTATATATCTAAATAGAACAGTGTGGCAGAATGCTTTAATCAAATAGTAGTAGAAATGGCTTGAATAATGATAAATATAGCTAACTTACTATACTTCTTTTGGGCTAAAGTAGTGAATACAGTGGTATATATTGAAATTGTTATATTTTCTGAGCTCTAAGTAAGAAATCTTATAATAATTATCAATTTAGGAATGTTGGTAATCTTACTCCTGAGGAATTATAAAGTAGAGCTAAGTTAGACATTTTATATCTATTGATATTCAGAAGCAAGGCTTATGTTCTGAATAAAGGTAGCAATAAAGGCAAATTTGAGTATAAAGTAGATAAGTATATATTCCTTGGATACAACAGAGTGGTATATGAATTGTAGAATCTATAGAAATATTATGTAGTTATCTTGTATAATATTTAATTCAAGAAGACTAAGTAGGAAATTCACATAGAAATTCTTATCTTGACTAACCTGACAGTATAGTCAATGATAACTACATCAACCTCAAAGATAAGTAGAAGAGTACCTATACCAGCACCAGTGTAATCCATATATATACTAATAAGACTATTAGAGCCAAGAATTACAGAAATTACAGATGAGGATAATGATGAGTATACCTCTCTGAAGAGTAAGAAAAAGTGCAAATCTTGACTACAAAATGAGGTCAAAGCAGATTTAAAAGGTTATTGGGACCAATCTAAGACATCCTATCACAAACATCACATGAACTATGCCTGTGAATAGCAATAACTGGTAAACCAGTAAACTATGATGAAGCTATATACTTAAATGATAAAAAGGAGTAAAAAAAGACTATAGATGAGAAATACAATTCACTTAGTGAGAATGACATATGGGATTTAGTCTCTCTTCTGGCAAATTGATAAGCAAAAGGATCCCACTAGGTATTGTAATGTGCCCAGCTCAATGGAGGCAAATTACATGGTTGGGGGTTAATGTAGTTTTGCTTGAGCCCCTAGTTACTTGGTATCCTTGTTGGTATTTAGTGGTATAATAGTCAAAGCTAGATATCTGTGAGGGGTTTCCTTATTGGGACGGGTTCTTGGGTGTAAGTGGCGATTTGTATATTTTCCTTCTTGGTCAATGGGTAATTTCTGTGTGGTGTGGTGATCTCTAAAAATATGCGATTTCTGCACGACGATTGTTGTATAGCGTGACGATCTCCAAAAGTATGTGATTTCTGCGTGACAATCTCTTGTGTAGTGTGGTGGGTTCCTTATGCGGGATGGTCTGGCAATTTGGCAGTTTCCATTATTCGATTTTGGCAGGTAGCTCGATTTGGCGCGGATTCTCCTGAATTGGTTTCTTCTGGGAATAGTGGATAGCACGGATACTTCTCACTGGGAACAGATGAATAACTTGGGTGGCGCAGATAACTCGGATAACTCGGAAGATGCAGATTCTTCCTGAATCAGCGGGCTTTTGGGAAATAACTCAGATGGCGCAGATCACAGATTCTTGGTAAGTTGCTTCGTTTGCGCGGGTTTACGTCATAGACTGGCTCCACTGCGAAGTTGCATCAGATAGACCGGCTTGTGGCAAGAATAGCGGGTTCTCTGGGAATGGCAGATTCTTCTCTTTGGCAAAGTTGCATCAAGACTGGCTTTGGTGACAAGATGGTAGACTTTTTGAAAATGGCGGCTTTTCCTTAAGTGGCAGATTACTCAAATGGTGGTGAAGCTCTTCACTTTAACTTAGCGGATTTCTCAGATTCTTCAGGATTATCTGGCAAGTGAACCAAAAATGTAAGAAACTCTTCTTTATATCAGAAAGTGGACTGGAGTGGGAAAAAGGGGACCAATGCTCAATCTTTAGAGACTTCTTTGGTTTGTACTTGACTTTTCAGACTGAGGTTTATTTACTTTTGTCTCTGGGGTATTTTATACATTGTGGTTGCTATCTGGTTGCTATCTAGATAATTACAGATTTACCATCTCTGGTAATGTTTGGGTGTGTCTACAGAACATGAGTGTGTCCACAGGATATGAGTGTGTCTGCAGGACATGAGTGTGTCCACCAGACACAGGTATATCCTCCAGACATAGGTATGCCCTCAGAATATAGATAAATAACCTCAATTTGGTATCCTGGCTAATTATAAGTATGGCAGGCATGAGTAACTATGCTATGCTGGGAGTTCATATCTTCTGGCTTATACTTTTTGCTCATTACATCAGCCCCCACTGAAGAATAGTCTGCCTCAGACTGTTCTTCAGTCATTATTCTAATAAGCATAAGCAGCTTCTGCATCTATACCTGTTCTATCATCTTCATTATCTGTACTATGATCACTCCATTCTAAGGGCTCCTCTTCTTTCTTGGAAAATAGAAACTCAACTGAGTGGATGATACTGAGGTAAGTGGGTAGAATCATCTTTTGAAGATCATTCAGAGAGAACTTGGGTTAAAGCTGAAGGGTTCCATTTGTAGATTGTATATAGTCCTTCTGCAGCAGTGATATTCCTTCTATTCAGGCCATTGGTGCTGCAGATATAGGCCAGAACTAGGAGGGAAAGATTCTGCAACTATTCTCTAATTATATAGTAGATCTGCAGCTAGTAGACCTGGAGTAATCTTTCAGCCAGAGTGAGGTTTTGTTGATGAATCTGGATTCTTTGAAGATATATTCCATTGAGGTAGGGAAACCAGTAGAGCTTGGAGGGAACTGAGGACAAGAGTCTGGAGGCAGTTGTCAATTCTCCGATTCATAAGGAAGAGAGATATATCTTGAGGTAATTGATGTATACTGGTGTTCTCAGGATTCATCCATCCATGCTTCTTAAATAGATGCTGATTTCTCTGATGTTGCATATAAGATAAAGTCCTTCCTATTTAGGCTCCAATTTGGTAGTAAAGTTCATTTCAATCATACTTCTCCAACTAGTACTTGATCTCCAATCTTGATCTTCTGATCCTTCTGCTTCTGGTTATAGTACTTCTTATATCTTTCTTGGGCCTTAATAATCTGAACTCATGCTTGATTATATAACTGTTTTGCCTTATTAAGGAGGTCTCTAAGGTTCTCATGGTCGACAGTTCTGGTTTTCTTAGTAAACATTATTTCAAAGACATTTATTTAATAGAGGCAGTAGGGGAGTTTCAAATTTCCCATAGGATTTCAGGTAAACAGAGGTCTCAGTTGGTAGGATTGCTCAGATAAGTCCTTTCTTGATAGTCTGATTCATTCTTTCTGTCATGTCTTTGGTCTGAGGATGATATGATGTGGTCTGTTTGAAGTGAATCTTGTGGATTCAGATATAACTTGCAACTATATTATGTATAAATTCTGTACCTCAGTCAGAGATAAGTTCTTCTGGAGGTCTACATCTGAGTGTGAGTCCATAGAGAAGGCCTACAATGGTCAAGACATTGGCAATTTCCATTGGGAAAGCCTTAGACCACTTGGTCAGAAGTTCTACAAATATAAGGATGTACTTATTTCTTCTTAGTTTAACTGATAAGAGTCCAAATACATCTACTCTCTATCTCTGAAAGATGTTATCTGGTGGTGTGATTGGTTATAGTAGTGCTTGATGGTTAATCCTTCCTTGGTACTTCTGATAGATGTCATATTTCTTAAGTATATTTTGAACTTGTATTCTGAGATTAGACCAATATTGGTATATTGTTTATAACTTTTCTTCTATATTTGCCTATTCTTGTGAGCTTTCTGGTATTTTTTTCAAATGAGATCTTCTTGTGTTTGATGGTCAGGGAAGCTTCCTTTAGGGTGTAATTCCTTGGTACACCCTTCTTCTGGTTTATTGGGATTGGTGGAAAAGTACATCAACATTGTTGTGAGCTTTCTCTGCTTTGAAGATGATAGTAATTTTATAATCCTGGAGGACAAGAATCCAACAAGCTAGGATTCTGGTAGATTCCTTATAGTTGAATAGCTATTTGGGTTGTATGGTTAGTTATCAGAGTGAACCTTTTTCTGATGAGATAATGCTTGAACAGAGTAATAGCTAATATGCCTGCAAGGTATTTCAATTTGGTACTACCATAGTTGGTCTGCTGCTGATTAGTAACTTGGCTTATATAAGCTATCTCACAGTATTGTTAATAAGATCCCTCTTGGGCTAGAACTGCTCCTAGGCCATCTTTGGAGACATCTGTATACAAGATAAATGGCTTCTATAGATTGGAGCAGATAAGGGTTGGTGCTGTAGTCATGTGGTACTTGAGTTCTTTGAAGACTTTATCTTGTAATTTTGTCTATTTATAAGATACTTCTTTCCTGAGAATTCAGATTGGGGCAGTAATTTGGGCAAAGTCCTTTTTTTTTTTTTTATAGTCACTTGGACTGCACCTTTATTACCTCCCTCATCTATAATATAATATTACACAGTATACCCTCTATCTGATCCCACATAAGATCCTTCCACCCCTATCCTTTATCCATGATACTCTCCTATCAGATACCTCAATCCTCCAACTACTCTTTACTGCAATCCTCCTCACCAGTCCCTTCTGGCTTCCCCCCTTGGGCCCCCACCCAACCCACCACCCATTTAGGAGCTCCAACATCAACCACTTCTACCTTATCTTTCTCATTCCAACCACCAACCTGGGGCCCTCCTCAAAGATACTCTACCAGTATTCTGCAAGTCCAACCCACACAGCTATCATCCATCTGACTATCAGCCACTCATTATCAATACTATCTACCAAATATAATTACAAGACTACCCACCACCCACCTCCCCTAGATACAGGGGCAGTCACACCCAACCTCTGTCCAATCCTCTTCCAGAAAATCTCCAAGCTCTTACAATCCCCCAGCCAGTATTCCAGAGTCTGTCCCACCTCGCTCTTCTGGCTAATATCTTAGTATTTCTCATAATCAAAGGTATCCCCTTCAACCAAATACCCTGACCAGAAGTTCAGCATCACATTCCGCCTCAGAAACCTCTCCAGAACTTGGGTGGGAGTCACCTCACTGCTATCTTATTCCATGCCCAGATGCCAGCTCAGTCCCATCCTTCACCAATACTGACCCCCTGCCAGGCCTCTAGCCAGAGATCTCTCCCCTGTCCTCTAAGGCACTCTATTCTGTCCTTGAGACTAAAGTTCTCCACCTGACTACCCCTCAACAGAAGAGGGTCACAACTCTATATCTGAGGCCTCCAGTCCTCTTCTCTCTCCTTGCTTCTCCAACAGATACCAATGTAGTGGGCCCTATTGACCACTCTCTACCAAAAGCCCTTATAGTGTATCTTTTGGCTCTTCTCCAGTTCTACCAAAGAGATTAAGTTGCCAGAACCCCCACCTGCATCTCTCAAATATGTTGCATTAGAAGTACCCATTTCCCTCCCCTCAGCTCACTAGTACATTTCAACCACTAAGCCCTCAAGCATTGCAGATGTTTGGCAAAGTCTATCAGGCCAAGTCCCCTGTGGCCCACAGGAACTATCAGTACCTTCCATCTGATTTGGCAGCCTAGAGCCATAAGTGGGCCATCTTCACAAGCCTCCTAACCACCCATTTCGGAAAGTCAAGGTGGTATCCTAGGTACCATAGCTTCAGCTTCAGCACCATCACCTGATCTGCCAGTGAAATATGTCTACCACCCCAGCCCACTAGTACCCTGCCCTATTCTACCAGCTTACATTTCCACCACTCCTTAGGTAGTAAGGAGCTATATACTGAGAAGTAAATACCTAGATACTAGACCATCTCTCTAGCAGTGACAATTGTTCCAATAACTTCCTGCTCTACCACCCCTTCACCAAGTACCATCATCTCACATTTGGAATTTTGGATAGCTATAGGGGATCGGCTTGGGGTTAAAAGGAGGCCAGATGGTGAGAGAGGTCGCTGGGATGATTTGGCGTCCAGAATTGTGGGGGGTGTCGGCAATAGGTGGCTTACTGTAGGGTGGGTTGTAGCAGTGTGGGTGGGATTGGCTGGACATTGGCTCTATGTGTTTGAGGAGGGACGGCGGACAGGGATACAGGAGAAACTATTGAGATGGGAGGAGTTGGTAGTGGATCTGCTAATGGGGTGGTGGGTTGGATGGGGGCCGCAAGGTGGGCATCACCGCCATCTGGTGGAAGAGATATGTGAACAGAGTGGGGGGAGGGTGGGGTTAGTGTTGGACAAAGTGGTCTTTCATCGGGAAGGGGTAGGGGGGGGGGGCCCCTAAGGGGGATTGGATAGCGGGTGGGACTATTGTATTATATGGAATAAATGGGTATTAATAAAGGATTGGAGTCCAAGTAACTATAAAAAATAAAAAAAAAAATAAAAAATAGAGTATTTGTGGACCTTGTGGTCAAGTACTTCCACAATTTCGAATTCCTTATGATCATTAATCCTAATTGGGAGTGGAGGTGGAACTATATACTTGGAGAATGAGTTCTTATAGTAGTCTACCAATTGGCTGATATAGAATACTAGGTATACTTGGTTATTATAGAGAAGTAGTAACTTGTAGTTGACTTCACTGACTTTTTCCACAATCTTGTATAGTCCAATTCTTCTAGTATAGAGTTTCTTAACTGGTTGTTATGTCAGGGTATCTGAGTGGAGGTAGTCTGTTCTAAGCATAACCATGTCACCAATATTATAGGAGACTTCTCTTTATTTCAAGTTTGCATACTTAGTCTGATAGTTCTGTGCTTCTATGAGAGTATTTCTTATCATTCAGATAAGATCAGAAATGGTCTCAGCCAGATCTTGGGGCTACTGGGACTGCTGATTTCACAGTAGTACTCAGGGTCCTTGGGTATTGACCATGGTTCAGAAAGAATGGGGTCTTCTTCATAGAGGTTTGCTGGCTATTGTTGTAGACAAACTCAGCATAGGCTAGATACTTGTCTCAATCATTCTGCTTGTAACAGCAGAAGATGCTAAGCATCTGCTTGAGAGTTCTGTTGGTTTGCTTGGTTTGACCATCAGTCTGAGAGTGGTAGGCAGTAGAGAACTTCAGCTTGGTTCCATAGAGAGAGAAGAATGTCTTCCAGAAGTTACTTATAAACTTGGCATCTCAGTCAGATACAATAGTGCTAAGCATACCATGTAGCCTAAATACTTGATTGAGAAAAATCTTGGCAATCTCTAGTACTGTAGCAGTGGTCTTAGTGGGTGCAAAATGGGCTTGTTTGCTTAGGCAGTCCATAAATACTATAATGGTATCCCATCCTGCTTTGGTCTTGGGGAGCTAAACAATAAAGTCTATTACAATCTGATCCCAGTTATGACTTGGGATAGGCAGAGATTGCAGAAGTCCTGCTGGTAGCTTATTACCACTCTTGAATCTTTGGTACATCTCACATGAGGCCACAAAGTCTTTAATGTCCTTAGTTATCTTTGGCCAGTAGAACTCTCTTGAGAGGAGGTTATAGGTCTTCTCAAAACCAAAGTATCCTGCTGTAGGAGTATCATAGAGTTCCTGTATGATCTTGAGCCATAGAGTATCATTATTGGGTACAACCACTCTGTCATAGTCTCTATAGATAAGTCTATTATGGTAAGTGAATCTTTTGAATATTTGTCTTATGGCTTCTGGGACCTTGGCCTCTGGGTCTTGGTAGAATTGAAGGAAATTCATCAGAGGGCTGTTCTGCTGATAGTCATCCTTAATCATTTGAGTAAGGTCTCTAATTACTTTGACCATGAAGGCAAGTTCATCTTCTATGTATCTGAAAAAACCATCAGCTATATGGTTGGTTTTGCCTGGGATATACTTGATTTCCATATCAAAGTTGGTAATGATTTCCATCCAGCAGATATGTCTGTGGGTCAGCATAGGCTATATGTAGATATACTATAGAGCATAGTGGTCAGTGTAGACTACAAATAGTTATCCTAAGAGGAAATGTCACTATTTCTGAAGTACAATAACAATGGTCAGGAGTTCCTTCTCATGGATAGTATATCAGATCTCAGCTGGCTTGAGCTTTTGGGAAAGGTAGGCCACTGGGTGGTCTTCTTGGCTGAGTACTGCCCTAATGGCAATGTCAGAGGTATCTGTGGTCAGAGTGAATGGCCTAGTAGAGTCAGGTGCAATTAGCACTGGGGCCTCGGTAAGGAGTCTCTTGAGGTGGTCTATAGTCTGGATACATTCAGGGGTCCATTCAGTCTTAATGTTTACTCCTTTGTGGGCCAGGCTAGTCAGTGGAGCTGCAATAGCAGATTATCCTTAGATAAATCTTCAGTAATAATTAACAATACTCAGAAAGTACTAAAGTAGCTTGAGAGTAGTAGAGATAGGAATATTCTTGAGGGCTGATATCTTTCAGAGATCCACATTGATACCTTCAGTAGAGATAATATATCCTAGGTACTCAATCTGATCTTAATAAAACTTACACTTGCTCATCTTAGCATAGAGCTGGTGTTCTTGCAGAAAGGTCAGTACTTGTCTGAGGTGGGTGTAGTGTAACTCTACTGTTTTACTGCAGATTAGTATATTATCAATATATACAAGAATACAGATGTTGAGGAGTGGTCCAAAGATGTCATTCATTAAATACTGAAATGTTGCTAGTATATTGGTTAAACCAAAAGACATGACTCAGAACAGGTAGTATCCAAACTGTGTTCAGAAAGCTGTCTTTTTAATATCCTTCTCATCAATGAGGATCTGGTGGTAACCATTTCACAAGTCTAGCAGAGAAAATATCTTGACCTTGAAAATTTGGTGTAATAACTTATCAATCTCAGGCAAGGCATATTAGTTCTTGATAGTAATCTTATTGAGAGCTCTGTAGTCAATATACATTCACAGAGAGCTATCCTTCTTCTTGATAAATAGAATGGAGACTCCAAATGGAGAGTAGCTGGGTTCAATATATCCTTGGGCCAGTAGTTTGGTCAACTCATCCTTGAGAGTCTTGAGTTTAGATTGGGCCAATTGATAGATACTTTTGTATGGAGGTTCAGATCCTGGAATAAGATCAATTCTATGTTGGATTTGGCACTTGGGTGGAAGTCCTTGAGGGTCTTAAAATATATCTTGGAATTTCTCTTGAGCTTCTGTTGGGATTGGGCTACTTATAGCTTCAGTGACTTCTTGTATAGTGCAGATGAAATAGGTGTTTTCCTTTTTTTGAGAGAGTCTCTTCATTTGGATGGCAGAGATGATTTTGATTCCTTGATAGTTGATACCTTCCTGGGGTATCAGGGTGATCTTTCTGCCTTCATGGATCAGATTAACCTTATTGGTTCTCTAGTTGATGTCTGGGTTGTGCTGGGTCAACTAGACTTTTCCTAAGATAATATCTTATCCTGGAAGGTCTACAATACTGAAGTCCAACTTCTCTTGATATTTGCCAATCTTGAGTAAGAGATCTTTGCAGATCTTAGTCAGTGGTGCAGTTTTACTATCACTAAATATAATACTTCTTTTCTCAGTAGCTGGTCTACTTCAGGCTTCAATCCTCTTGACAGTCTTAGTGCTGATATAGTTTCCAGTAGCACCACTATTAAGTAAGACATTGATATTCTATCTGCAGACTTGGCCTGTGAACTTGATGCAACTGTCCTCCTTTTTGATAGTGTTGAGCTCTTCATTCTCATTGTTGTCCTAATTGCTGTCAGTCTTCTCAAAGTCAGTTTCTTCCCATCCTTTACAAGGAGGGTTGTCTTGTTTGGGTTCCTCAGTCTGTTGGGCTTGGTACTTCTTAGATTGAATTTTGAAAACTTTGGAGAGGTATGCATAGCATTCACTAATATATTCCATACAGTATATTTGGATAGAATGAGGACATCATTTACATGGTATATAACTATCTGCAATTCTCTTATACTAGTTTTCATCATCTTTTTTCATAGTGGTGACCTTTTGACTGAGAGGTTTGTTAGTTGATCCAAACTCTTTCTTGCCACAGTCTGTCTGGGAGAGTTCAGGGACTTCTTCAATAGTGAGATCTTAATAGATTTCTTCAATAATTGCTTGGGTAATTCTTTGGCCTGCTTTTGACTTCAAAAGAGGTGTCTCCAAAATTTTCCAAGATGACATGGATTTTACCAGTAAATACTTGGTCAACTACTCCTCCTCCTAGCCTAATGTTGAACTCTTTGGCTAGACTGCTTCACTCAGCAAGGCAGATATATGTTCCTTTGGGAGCTTGTATTGCAATTCCTGTTCACACTGTAGCATTGATACTTGGTGGAATGGTGAGGTCTTGGCTACTGTAGAGGTCATATCCTGCATCAGTTAGGTGGGCCTTAGTGGAGATAGTAGCCTTATACCATATCTTCTGTACTTTGATGACATTCTTGGGGTTCTTTTTTCCTAGTCCTTCTCTAATAATAGTGATGTTCTGATTACTGAGTTTGCTTGATCTGCTTCTTTTCTCAGGGCATTTGAATGAGATATGTCCTGTCTTCTTGTAGATGAAGTACAATCCTTTTTCACAGAGCTGCTTCTTTTTATCCTCAGTGGGAGGTCTAGGTTCTCTGGAGTTTTGCTGGTTCTTTTGATCATTCCTTTGATTATTTCTTTGGTTATTCCTTCTGGTAGATTTCCTCTTATCTTGGTTATCCTTCTTGTATTCTTGATTTTATGGGGCCTGGGCAGCAAGGATTTCATGGGCTCTTCTTTGTACTTGGGCAAAGTACTATAAGTAGTGGGGACATCCTTGGGGGAGGCCTTGTTTCTTAATCTTCTAGGTGAGCCAGTCTAGTAGGACTGTAAAGAGATGGTTAGCTCTGATACCATTGATGGCCAAATTGGTTTCTTAATAGGTAAGTCTAACAGTTTTGAGGTAGGCATCCATTCTAGTGACAAAGATTTCTAGATTCTCTTCACTATTCTTGTAGAACTTCATCTGGGACAGTTTGTTCCAAGTTTCTTATATATAGGCCACATTTTGGAATTTGGTCAGTAGCAAGGGCTTGAGTCCTGGGCCTACTTCATAGTTATCTCAATCTGGTCTGTATTGGCAGGTACTTGTCCATTGACTTGAGAGTGATTTTCCCAGATTACTGGGTACTATTCTAAGGTATGCCAGAATTTGACTGCTGTTCCAGTGAAGAATGTAGCTACTGTTTCCACTTATGCTGCTGATGTAACAAACAGCTGTTGAAGAGTATTGTTCTGGTTATTGGTGAGCATTTCTATGGGTACTTGGTTATAATTCTATTGATTTGCTTGATAATCTATATCAACTACATTGATGAAGTTTTTGATGTCACTGTTTTTTCCACTGAATGTTAGAATTCACAAGATCTTGATTGGTTTGTTCTGTTCAGCAATTTGTCCTACTATCTCTACTAGTACTGCTAGCTGGGTAGTCAGTGCTGCTATATTGGCATTTATCATTGTGTTGACTATTGGTGATAGGCCTGTTGGAGTAGATTCTCCTGAAGATTATTCTGCCTAATGAGGTTGTAGTACTGTATAACTTGGAGTTACTTAATTCCCAGATATCAGATCAAAAAGTTCTATGAGAGAGAGTAAACAAAACCTCTGTATAGGTGGCTGAGTTGGTTCTGGAGTCTGGTCTTCTTGACCTGTGTTTCCTTGATAAATTCCTAGGCCTGCTATTTCTTATTGACTATTGTCAGACTGGTATCCTGTAGAGTCTTTATCTGACTCCCTTTCCTGATGAGATAGTGCATCCTTGTACTGACTAGATCCTTCAAAGAGGATATCAGTTTCTGGCTAGGTAGATGGATCTGCTTCTTATTCAGCAGTAGGAGATGAGTGGTCTACTTACTCATTCTTATATCTAGTTATGGCAGAGGTGTAGTATTCAACTAGTCTGTAGTAGAAGGAGGTCTTAGTAGAGGTATAATGATATCTGTCAGAGGTAATCCACTTGGTAGCTACTTTTCTTGTAGCAGAGGGTGAGATATAATCTAGAAAATCCTGGGTGGCCACAGCAGTAGATTCTGGAGTCCTAGTGGTTCCAATATATCTACAGAGAAGTTTGTAGAACCAATGGCAGCTGACTATATTTCTAAGTCCTGGGTGGTAAGTTCTAAAGGCCTGGTATAGATCCTTATAAGTCTGATCAATTATAAGCTGATAGGTCCCTGGGTCTATAGTTTCCTAATACCACTTAGTCCTAATTGCAAGGGTTTCTCTGGCTCTAGTTTGGGGATCTACAGTTGGTTCTGGAGATTACTCCTGTCTAAGGTTGGTCTTGTTCCAACTTCAGGAGTGTGTTCTTAGTGCCTTCTTGACTAGTAATCTGCTGCTACCAAGTTGTAATAACTCTCACTTCTACCCCTCTCTTATTCTTTAGATAATTAGGGAAGTAAGACTATTACTTAGAGACTTAGTATATAATGTATATCAAGAAGCCTTCAGTTTGAGAAAGCACTTGCTTAAAAGTAGTTATAGTGGTAGTGCCTTATCTTTTAAAGATCTTTTTGATTTGTTCTATCTTTCAAGAGTCTTGTTCTTTGCTATGCACAGACTGAATTTACCTTGGAATTTTAGTTCATTGGGTTTACTTAAGTCTTTAGAGATTTATATACCTGTCTCAGTTCTGGCAGAAGTTAGCTAGGCTTCTAGAGTTTAGTCAGAAATACTAGAATCACTTAGGTGTTATTACTAAGACTCAGGGGAATGTATGTATATGTGGAGAGACTTAATTCTTGTATCAAGAACTGAACTAAACTGCTTTATTTAAGATGGAAACTGAGGGGTATTTATACAAGTTGGTCTGCAATTTCTGACTAAGTATGAGCAATTAATTTGGTAACTATAATGAGATTTGTGATTATGATCTTTATTAGGTAGTTTTTGGCAAAAACAACTTTGTGATCAGGACCTCAATTACTAGGCAATGATCAGCTACTGTGGTAATAGTTGCTGTAGTACTGATTGTCAGGAATAAGCTGGATATTATTTTTTATATCATTTTCTACATTATTTATTTATTCATCATTCATAATATTATATGTCACACTCAATCATATGATGACATCATCACTTTCTGGGTCATGTGATTACTCATTATATCTCATCTGTTCATTCTATTATATATACCCTCAATATTCTATAATATCAATGATTTTATCAACTCAATATATGAGAAGAAACAGTATGTCAATGTAGATGATGAGCTTGAATAGTGAGTGTTGTTTTTATGTTTTTTAATTGACTTGGTTGATATTCACTCATATTTTTCTGTTTTAGTTATTTGTCAGAGAATTCAGCTGATTCTCATATAGATATACTAGATTGGTGGTAGTGAAATCAGTTAGTATATCCTAATCTTTTATGAATGACTTATGATTATCTTACTATTTTGGTGACATCTGTTCCATCTGAATATATTTTTTCTATTGCTAGTAAGCTAGTAACTGAACATTGAAACAGTTTGTATATAAATACAATTTGTGTATGTATATATATATTTAGATTCTTAGTGGTCTTTAGATATTTTTCACTTCTAATTGCTCTGAATATTATCTAAATATTATCTAAATCATTTTTTTAGGGCAGAGTTCAGAGGGTCAAGTTCAGGGTCAGGTTCAGGGATCAGGTTTAGAGTTGGGTTCAGAGGTCAGGTTTAGGTTTGGGTTAAGGGTAAATAATGGGTCAGGTGATATACATTTTCAGGTTAGGTTAAAGATGGGTTATGTTTAATTCTAAATCAGGTTAAAGATGGATAATATATCTTTCCAGATTAGGTTAAAGACAGGTGATATATAATTCTGAGTCAGGTTAAAGACAGGTGACATATAATTCTGAGTTAGGTTAAAGATAGGTGATATATAATTCTGAGTTGGGTTAAAGATGGGTGACATCTAATTCAGGGTTGGCTGTTTTATAGGTCAGGTTTCAGGTTGATTTGCAGAGTACTAATAGTGGTCACCTTTTGACTGGGAGATTTGTTAGTTGATCCAAACTCTTTCTTACTATAGTCTGTCTGAGAGAGTTTGGAAACTTCTTCAATAGTAAGATCTTGGCAGATTTCTTCAATAATTACTTGGGCAATTCTCTGGCCTATTTTGACTTCAAATGATGTATCTCCAAAATTTCACAAGATGACACAGATTTTGTCTTTTTTTTTTTTTTTTTTTTTTTT
>RBNI01003238.1:0-16345 GCA_003990745.1 Jimgerdemannia flammicorona
TTGTCTTCGGGGCAGAATGGGTCCAGCTGTTAGGATCCGCTTGACCATAGTCTTGATTCTTGCCAGGCACCATTGTTGGTGGTCACAACCAACTGGGCATCCTTGTTCTTGGATTTTTCTAGTAAGCCATTCAGGCAGAGCATCAAATAAATGATCTGCTCTGGTACCATTTCATGCTTCATCATTGGTAATATATCCTAGGCCAACAGTGTTCAGGAGTAACTCAAGTTTTGTACAGAAGGTTTCGAATTCCTCTTGCCATATATATCGAATTTGAGGTTGCAGAGTTTTACTCAGGATTCAGTGATTATGGTTTCGCTGCGATATTGAGCAACTACTGTAGGTCGGGTATCTCATGTGAGGGGTTTTTTGGGAAGGGTTCAACACCATTCTTCAGCAGGTCCTTGGAAGAATGTAACAACTTGGCAGATATAGGCTGTCATGATAGCAAAGAGTTGTTCCAGAGTATGGTCTTGATTGTTTATCAGAACGTGGTCAGCAACTTATTCATTGGTCCATTGATTGGCTTCGAAGTTAGTGTCAACTATACTAATGAAGCTTTGGACTTCTTGTGCAGTACCATTGAAGGTAGGTAGACTCAGATTTTTTGTAGGTTGGGTCTGTTTAGCTAAGGCAGTAATGGTTGCTGCCATTATAGCTATCTGGGCTGTGAGGTCTAGAAACTGTTGGTTTGCCATGTTGTTTACTGGAGGTGGTTGGACTGCTGATAGTGGTATTACTGGTACTACTTGAGGTACTGGTGCAGAGTGTGATGGGGTTCTTTGGGTCTGTGTAAGTTGCTAAAATAATAGTTGTGGGTCTGGAGTAAGGGCTTGATAGATAGCTATCTATTGCTGTATAGGTGTGTTCTGTCCTGATGGAGGTTTGTCTCCTTCAGCGGTGTATCTGGGATCGAATTCACTGAGATACTCCTCCTCCTCTTCAGTTTGGTCCCCATGTACTTGGGTTTGCTTGGCATCAAAGTAGATAGAATCAGTTGTATATCTGATTTCAGATGGACTCAATTCAAAGTCAAGTTCTGGTTCTGTATTGGTTTCAGATTCAGGTAGGGCTGTAGCAGCTACTTCAGGTTCGGGATCAGGTAGTTGATGAAGGGTTTCTCTTGTTTCTTCCTTAAGAATATGGCAGGCCTTGCTGTTCTGGAATCGATAGTATAATGTGGTCTTGGTCCTGGTACAGTGAAAGTCAGTAGAGTTGAGCTACTTGGCTATAGAGGCTTGGGCTTCATGAGGAACTAAGGCTAGAAAGACTGCTGCTGGTTGTCCTAGGTCACTCAGATTTGTAGAGCTGATAAAACTCTTGTTGAGAAGAGTAAAGAAGGCTTCTATAAGACCTTCTTCATCCTGACTTGCTGAGTGTAGTGTAAGGAGTTCAGTAAATAGGGTTTTGCCTATTTGCTGGTTTAATCGGAGTACTTCTTTCTTTGAATAAAGTTTGTCCCACTTGTTGCAGGTGTGGAGGTCAAATTGTCCTTATACGTCAGGTTCAATTCTCTCCAGATTGTCAGATGGTTCAGAATAAATTCCAGTTTAGAGGTTGGGCTTTATACTAACTTGTAGGAATTTGCAGAAGGATTTGTAGTGGGGTGACAAAGCATCTTGAAGCGGAATTGGATTGTAAACTGCTGCTACCAAGTTGTAAGAGGGTTGCTTTTTAGGGTAACTGTTATATAGTTCTGAAAGGGTTTTCTGGAAGTTCTGGATATTCTGGAAGAACATTTTCTTATGGTCAAGATCAATTTCATATAGAGTATATCCTCTATGCTTATTGATTTCAAGATCAGGTTGACGTCTCAACCAAAGTCCTTTTTCAGACTAGTTCTGGATGTTCAGAATTTTCTATATTTCAGGAAGTTCAAGAAACTAAGACCAGCTTAGTTGAATTGGTGTATCGCTGCAGACAATACCCAATTAGGAAATTTCGTGATGGGGTTAGGAGTAGGACCTAACGGGGAGCGGAGTTACTTAAGAGTGGTTTGTGGGTTATTAAATAGGTTTATTTGCTATTCGTAATATTGCTATACTAGGAGTAGTTATGTAAAGGGATATTGTAGGAAAGTGCTCAGGAGTTGTGTTCGAATTGTTCAAGTCTGAGATTCTGAGGTCTAGGGGAGGGGGTATTTATACTAGTGAGGGGCTATCTGGACTATGCTAGATATGGATGTAGCACTAAGTGTCTTACTGAGTCAGAATGCAGTCATGTAGTATAAGTGTGATCTGACATATCTAGAGATCGTCTGACTGCTGAGTCAGTTCACAGTCATATCGTACAAGGCTAATCTAACTATACTATGACTGCTAAGCTATTTATAGTTTTAGGCACTGTCTGGATAGTCTTCAATGACATCACTATTGATGACATCATCACTGGCAAAGTCTGAGCAGTTTTCTGACTTCTGATATCATTAGTTTCAAGGTGTCATCACTTCTATCTCTTGCAAGATTAAGGCTGTCCTTGGTAGTGGTGGTTGTATAAGGATAACAGGTCTTGGTTCTCTTTTTTTTTTGGTCTGCTGGCACATTTGCGAGGACTGGCCATTCTTGTCTAGGGCAAGGGCTTCCAATGTTGCAGCTGGAGGTTCGAACCTCTCGGAAATGATATTTTCTGTAATCTGAGGCAATTTCTAGTAGTAATATCTGTCATGAAGATGGCTTGAGATTGGTTTCAACGATGTTGGCTTTCTTGAGTTCAGATGAAGCATTCATCACTCTTCAATGGAGGTGACATAGATAGAGCGAACAGAGTTGTTCAAATGTGTTTTGCTTCCATTATGTAATGAGGTCTTGTATAGTCATGGTGTATCTTGATTTTGAGTTGATAAGTGCAGTTCATGAACCTTTTGGTAGATGAGATAGGGTTCTTCTTGTCTCAATTTGAGTTTGGTACTTTTGGTTTTCTTTTGTAATAGTACAGTATACCAAACTAGTTATAGTGGTTCAGAGTCAGTCTTATGGTTATAGTACTTCTTCTAGTATTCTTGTATCTTGGTGGTGGGTTCTCGTACTTGCTGGCATATTTCGTGTAACCAGATGATCTTTTGTTTTGTAGTTTCGCATGTGGTTTCCAAATTAGTTCTGAGGATGCTATGCAATTTTGGTGGCTTAGAGGTTGTGCACTTACACTCTTTATCTGTCTCTATATTAGATAAGAAATAGGTTAGCTCTTCTGAGCTAGCTTCTAATCTTGTAGTTTTAGATAATATAGAAGATTAGTCAGAGACTAGTTTAATATTAAAAGAGATAGAGTAGCCAGATAACCAGATACTAATAGAGATAGAGACTTATACAATTAGTCTTTAAAAAAGACTAATAATAGAGTTGAATATTTTGTTTTTATAAGGTCAAGTATTATTATTATAGTGGTCTTGAAGATTAAAGTTATTTATAAGATCTAACTCTACTTATATAGTATAGATATCATTGAGGCTGCTAATTTTAACAAAAGCTATTCCTTATATACTACTAATGGTAAAGAGTATTTTTCTGAACAATTGATAAGTATGAAGTAAAATAAACTATATATCTAAAAGTTGAGATATTATATTTTTTTAGTATTTTTAATTCTTAATATTATAAAGTATCTAATAACTTATTAAATTCTAGATTTAACTTCATTAGTAGCTTATAGATACTACTCAAGATCATAGGTATCTTTATTAATATATTTCTAGATAAATTAGTATTGATTATCAAAGATAGTATTCTAGAGTACTTGGTAGATATTATAATAAGTAGTAGAAATTATACTATCAAAAAACATTATAATTATATATTATACTAAGTATACAAAAAGACAGTTAAATATATCTAGATAGTCAGGACTGCTTTATCATAACAACTTATATAATTAGTCAGATATACTAGAAAGAATATCTGTATAGGACCTGAATACTTATATAGGACTTAAATACTTATACAGAATCTGAACACTTATATAGAATCAAAAACACCTACCATAAATAGCCTTCTATAATTAGCTATATAACAACTAAGTAGCAACCAATTTATATAAAATATCCCAGAGACAAGAGTGAATAAAACCTTAGTTTAAAATTTAAAGCAAAAGATAAGTCTGTCTATTACACTTTGAGAGGAACTCTATATCTACTATTAGGAGATTGTGAGCTTACTTTTCACTCCAGTCTACTTTCTGATATAAAGAATGAGTTCATTTTTAGTTTACTTACTAGATAAGTCTGAAGAAACCACTAAGTTCAAGGAAGAACTTTACTGCTATTTGAGTAAATCCACTACTTAAGAAATAAGCTGCTATTTTTAAGAAGAATCTATATTCTCAAAGAGCCTTAAGGAAACTTGCCACAAGTCAGTCAATCTGATATAACTTTACAGTAAAGCCAGTCCATCTGATGTAACTCTATATAAACAAAGTCAGTCTTTGATATAACTTGCTAAGAATCTATATTATCTGAGTTATCAAGTTATCTTATATTTCTAGAAGAGCTAATTTAGAAAGGATCTGTATTATATGAGTTATCTAAGTTATTTATATCATTCAAGTTATTCATCTATTCCTAGTGAGCCTAATTCAGAAGAATTTGTACTATCTTCTATTCTTAGTAAATCCATACCAAATCAAGTTATCTCTCAGAAATCACATACTTTTAGAAATTATCCTATTATACAGAGATCACCTATTACTCAAGAAGGAAATTATTAACTTGCTAAACTGTTAGATATAAGAAGATCACTGCACTATGTAGAGATCATCATATAGAAATTATATACTTTTGGAGATCACTACCACTTAAGATGAAAACTACTAAATTATCAGTCCACTATATATTTATAAATCATCACTATACCCAGAGAACTATCCCAATAAGGAAATCTGTAAGAATCAACTGCCATATCCAGATTTGACCATTATACTACTAAATATCAAGTATATTTTATTATTTTTGATAAAGTAACTAGGAGCTCAAGCCAATCTACATCTATCTTTAATCTTATAATTAACCTCTATTAAGTCAAGTATATATTACAATATATTCAGAATGAGAAGATATAATTTGTTTATATTTAGTTTTGTTTTGGAGGGGTAGCTTTGAGTTTATATAGCTATCATTTAGTTAATTATTTCCTAGAGTCAATTTGCTAGTCTTTTATTTGTTTATTAAATAAATTATTTTAGTATATAGTAACTATGATTTCATAACTTTTTATTATCTAGTTTAGCCTATAAAGTCACTAGTCTTGAAGATCTTACTAGCTTCTAATATTAGATAGCTGATGATATCAATAGTTAATTTTAATATATTTTAGTTTCTATAATATTATAGACTAATTTAGTCTTATGTTATTTTTAGCATCTTTAGTCTATTTCTGAGATATATTCATAGTGATATTAGTATGAGTATATACTAAACTAATACAGAGTGTAAGAGGGTTACTTATTAGGGTAACTATTATATAGTTCTGGAAGAGTTCTGGATATTCTGAAAGACTGTTTTTATAAGATCAAGATCAATTTCAGATAGAGTATGTCCTCTATGCTTATTGATTTCAAGATTAGGTTGACATCTCAATCAAAGTCCTTTTTTAGACTAGTTCTAGATGTTCAGAATTTTTTATATTTCAGGAAGTTCAAGAAACTAAGACCAGCTTAGTTGAATCAGCATATCACTACAAACAATACCTGTAAGAGGGTTACTTGTTAGAGTAACTATTATATAGTTCTGGAAGGGTTTTTTGAAGGTTCTAGATATTCTAGAAGGCTGTTTTCTTAAGGTCAAGATTTATTTCATATAGAGTATATCCTCTATACTTATTGATTTCAAGATTAGATTAATGTCTCAACCAAAGTCCTTTTTTGAACTAGTTCTGAATATTCAGAATTTTCCATATTTCAGGAAGTTCAAGAAACTAAGACCAGTTTAGTTGAATTGGTATATCGCTGCAGATAATACATAATTAGAAAATTTCATAATGAAGTTAGAAGTGAGATCTAATGGGGGGTAGATTTACTTAAAAGTAGTTTGTGGATTATTAAATAAATTTATTTACTATTCATGATATTGCTATATTAAGAGTAGTTGTATAAAGGAATATTGTGAGGAAGTGCTTAGGAGTTGTGTTCAGATTATTCAAGTCTGAGATTCTGAGATCTGGAAGAGGGGATATTTATACTAGTGAGAAGCTATCTGGACTATATTAAATATAGATATAGTACTTAGTGCCTTATTGAGTCAGAATGCAGTCACATAGTATAAGTATGATCTGATATATCAAGAGATCATCTGACTGCTGAGTTAGTTCACAGTTATATTATATAAGGCTAATCTAACTATACTATAACTGCTAAGCTATCTATAGATTTGGATGCTATTTAAGTAGTCTTTGATAATATCACTATCAATGATCTCATCTCTGATGAAGTAGTTGTCTAGAAAGAGTTGTTTGCAGATTAATTCTCCTTATTCACTGAGGTAATAATATATTGGAACTTCATTACTGTCCTATAAGATAGTATTATCTATCTCATATACTTGATATGGAGTTAATAGGTAAAAGAAGAGTGTATCATCTTCACTTTTATTAGATTCACTGTCTGTATATCTTCTATAGGTCATAGTACTATGAGTTGTAGGATTGTAGTATGCTAGTGATTATACTTCATATCACTTGTACTCAAGTGGTGAGGTTGTTGGTTCAATCTCAAGAGTTGTCTGGAGATACAGATTGTATTCTCTGATCTCTTCATTGTAGTGAAGTAATTAGGAGTAAACATAGACTAATATTCATACTAGTAATCATTATCCCAATAGGTCTCATAGGTAGTTATAAACTATTATAAGTTCATTAATAAGGTTGGAGGAGTAATTAGAGTTTGCAGGGATTCTTGGTTCAAGATTATATCAGCATCAGAGAGATCATTATCTTTTGCTTCATTATCATTAAACTGGATTATATCATAGTCATCTTTCATAGTATACTGACTTGGAGCATTTGTAGAATGTAGTCATTAGAGTGCAGGAAGGTTCTGTCTATAGTTTGAACATACTTAATATACTTGTGGTTGAGTTCTTATATCATATCATTAATTTGATCATAAGATAGAGTAGCAACTATTTTGGCAGTAGTAACTTGAAGGCAGAGAATAAAGGTACTATACTCATAGAAAAGTTCTCAATATTTATAGACAATAAGTTTCTAGTGTTGAAATATCTGGGTAATGTCTGTATTATGGTAGTGTTTGACCATATCTTCTAGAAGGTAGCTGATCTGGTAGTAGCTTGAGATTTGTCTGATTTGGTAGACCTTGCTAAGTATATTTAGGGTATTTTATCAGACTTCCATGAAGTAAAGGGGTGCTAGACTATGGATATTTATAAGAGACAGAGAGAGTGTGGTTCAGTTAACAATGACATTCCAAATATCAGTGCAGATCTGGTTATAGATCTCAGTGGTCATGTTTATATATATATTTAGGAGTTAGGGTTATTTATTTGGTTTTTTTTTTTTTTTTTTTTTTTTTTTTTTTTTTTTTTAACAGACTCATGTCCCACAGATTTTTATTGGAAGAGAACCTAGACTATATAGGCCAAAACCCTCCCACATCATCCACCAAGCACTGCCCCCCCATTAACCTAGGCTAGCTATTGTTCAGCAGCTTGACCATACCAGGCACAGTAGGGCCAGTTAGGCCTGCACCTCATTCTGCACACCATGCTCTCCCTACCACCAGGGGAAACCCAGCCATATACCAACAACCAAAAGTACATGCCCAAGAACCCAACATATATACAAGACCATACCCAAGCTGAATAGAATAGCCCCTGCCACCCCAAAGAGAATGACAGATAAAGGAAAACCCTCATCAAAGCACAACACAGTGGATAGGGCCTGGTTCTCCCAGTCGAGGTGAGTAAAGGACTTACATGTGAGGCGGGAGGAGACTCCCAATACTCCACTACTCAAGTCTGTGGGCCTCGATCATGTTTCCATGTCAGCTCCCAGTTCTAGTTGAGTGCAGCCAAGATGTCTGAAATGAGTAGTCTTGGGCTCTCCGACCCCCCCTGATGACTGGGGCCCAACTCTGCTGACCACCAAAAGAAGCCAAGAGTGACACCTACCATCTAACCATGCCACACCAATCAAAAGGCTCCACCGAAGCAGCACCTGCCCCAGCCTCAATGACCACCTCCAACCTAGTACCCTAATGGTTCACCGTTGTCATCCTTCCTCCTATCTGTAACAGCCATCTCCTCTCCCATCCCAACAACACCTGAAAAACAGTCACCTATGCCAGAACTGTGCTCGCTGGGAAGCTTGCCAAAGCCAGAGGGCCCCACCACAGACACTGAGGACCTGCAGGTAACCTATACTGAGCACTTGATGCCCAAGGTCGGCTGACTCCCTATGTAGCCTGAGATATACCGAGACAACTCCTTGTTGGCGATGGCAAAAGGAAGAAGGTACTGCACCAAAATGGGTACATCTCAGATATAGCTGAAGGCACCAGAATCCATGAAAAAGTGGAGGAAGCACCAATCCAACACCAATAAAGGGGCAACTCATCACTATTGCCCTCCTCTCACCATACTCCTATAGGCACAGCAAATCAACCTGAGGTAGAAGGGGTAATAATAGGGGAAAGGGAACTCAGAAGGTCACCTACCAAACCTTGTGACTGGTAAGGTAGCGGAGAAAGGAGCTGCTTGAGTTCCTCCTTGAGTGGAAATTCGTTTTCAATAGTGTAGCTGTGCTTGTTTGTGGTTTCCTCCTTCTTATGCTCTAGTTCAGTGATCTTGGTACTGATGAATACTCCTTTTTCTGTAGATCTGAATCCTTTCTTTCCTCTTTTCGTTTCCTCCAACTTCTTGACTTCTATGATCTTTGGTTGTCAGACTGGGAAGATCAACATCTGTGCCAGTTGGTCCTTCTTCTATTGTGATTCCTAGCAATAAGTAGTATTTCTCCAATGTAGTCTGAATCAATGACTCCTCCTTCAATCATAATTTTGCTTCTTGCCAAACTGCTTCTTGTCTTGAGAATCCTGATATAATCCTTTGGGATGGTCATCTCCAGGCCAGTTGTAAGTAGAGTAGTTGTCTGGGGTTCAAGTACAGTTTCTTCCACTGTGATGATATCCATTCCAGCTGCATTTTCTGATTTGTATTCTGGCAGGACTATATCAGAGTGAATCTTCCAGATCTTGACCTTGATTTCTTTTTCATCATCACTGTCCTCCAGAAGGGCTAGTGGTTTATCATCTTCCTCCTCCTCCTTTTTCTCTTTGGCTTGTTCCTTGAGGGTCTTCTCTCTTCTTTGGTGGTAGATCTCCTTGATTTTGCCAGTGCACTGGTAGCACTCATTGACATGCTCTATATAGTGCATTCGGATCCCATGTGGGCAGACTCCTTGTGGTGTATATCCTTCTACGATCTTCTTGCATCATTTTTCTTCACTCATCTATTTGACTTTCTTCTTCTTTTTCTGTGTAATCACTATGTAAGCTTCTTCTTGCTCATCTTCCTCCATCTTGGGGAGCACTTCTTTGTTGACATTGATGGGAATTCGCATCTTCTGACCTCAGTAGATAATCTGCATCTTCTGAGCATTCAGGTCAATTATTGCTCTGGCTTTGTGAAGCCACTAGTTGTCAATAAGAATGTCATAGTTAGTTGTATTGATTACTATCACATCTACTGGAATAGTTGCTCCTCCAAACTTGATGGGAACATCTCAGATTTTTCCCAAAGAGGTGGCTCTTACCATCTGCTGTAACAAACACCAACTTGGTTGCTTCTTCGACCTCCCATCCCAGGCAGTCTACTGCCTTCTTGCTAAGGAGGCATCCTCCTGCTCCTGGCTTTAAAGATTCTGTCTTTAATTTGGCAGATTGTATAGGCAGAAGTCTTGCAGTTATCTTCACTTTCTTCTCCAGAATCTTCTTGAACATTGTTGGCTTCAGTTATCTTCCAACCCTGCTCCTTAGTTGTTTCGGTAAGTCCAAATCTCATTTGCTGTCTAAATGTAGGAATTTCTGTGAGCTGGCCGAAGGTTGCATTGACTTTTTTTGGCTGAGATCCTTGAAGATATCATACTTGAAGGTCTTGGTTTTGCAAAGCTTCTTCTTCTTTTCTCCTTCGCTAGCTAGAGTGGTTTCTCGGATGATATTTTAGACTGTCTGTTCAAGCTCTATATCTTGATCCATTTCTTTGGCTTGGCTTTCCATGGCCATTTTAATCTGTTTTTCCATCAAGTTCTTCTTGGGTCTTCCTGGTGGTCTCTTGTAGGGTTCCTTGTGAACATCCTTCTTGGTAGTCTGTACAGGATAGGCCTCCCATTCTTCATCTGACTCTCCAATTTCCTCAAAGGTAATGATGTTGGTCTGTTCCTTATTTTTAGTAGCATTGCTCAGCTGGGCCTTGTGCTTAGTTTTACTCATACATTCATATGAGTAGTGGCCTTCTTCTCCATAGCTATAGCAGGTACCTTTCTTCTTGTCTGAGGTGGTGGCAAACTTCTGAATCGGGCGGCGATCTCTTCCTCTAATTTCTTTTACTACATCTCCTAGGTGAGTAGTCATTTCAGCAAACTGCTTGGCAAGCTCCTCCATGAGGTTGCTATTTCTCTGCTGCTCTGTAGCTCTCGTTTGAGGTGTGTTTCGATTGATCATTGTAGTGGAGATCACACTGGTTGCCTTGGGTGCTTCGATTCTAACTCCAGTGACTCTTTCCATTGTATGGTCTTGTGGATGTCTGGCTATCCAATACTGCTGAGCATAGGTGACCTTTTGTGGCAGATCCAGAACTACTGGTGATGAGCAAATAGCCATAGCTATCTCTGGGTAGACTCCTTTCATGAAGCTTGCTTTGGCTACTTGATCTCGGATAGCATCAGTATAATCTGTGAGGATTATCTGATATCAGATTCAGGTGTAGAATGTATGGATCCTCACTCATTCCTTGGTATGTTGTATTGAGCTGATCCTTCAGGGCTTGCTTAATCTCATCTGTGTAATAGGTATTTCGGAGCCAGGTCTTCTATGCTGTCAGTATGGCATCAGCATCATTTCCTACATGGGTTGCAGCTGTGAATGCTGCTCTAGCAGGACCTTGTAGGCTGAAGGGCATGAGGGCTACTTGCTGTGCTGCTGTCAGAGTTCTTACAGCAGCATACTGCTCAAAATCATTGATGAAGGTGATGATTGATTCATCTGAGGTATATCCATGGAATACTGGTGGTCTCATATCTATCTTGTCTTGGTGTCTTGCCTTGGTTTGTATGGTTGTTCAGGTGGTGGTAGTTGTTCGTTGTTCAGCTTGAAAGTGAGGGATTTATCTTGAATCACCAGTCAATGGGCACCAAGTTATAATGTAGTGGACACTTAACCTTTGAAGTATGTCAGATATCTATATCTTGAAAACTTGCTCTTCTTCAACCTTGGGATGCAGGGATGAGTGAGTTTGAAGTATATCTGCCCATAGGTTTACTAGTTCCATTGCTTTCTCTTTGCTTGAACTATTTTGATCTGAGGTTTATTCACTCAAAGATACTGGGTTATTTATATAAGTTTGCTAGCTATAAGGTGGCTAAGTAGTGAGTCATTTTCTGCAAGTATTGAATCTTTTAACATCTGCTAGGATTTCACTGATTACAAACATTCTAACATCTCCTAAATCTTTGCAAATGTTAAAGTTTCTGCACTTTGCAGAATATGACTACTATTTTATAAGGCTAAACTATATTTGGAATTGGATTCAGATACTATGATCAAATGTCTAATTTCCCTGTTTCATGTTACTAATTTGGATCAGCTATCACAATACTTATAAATAAGCAAACTCTTCACTTTCATAGACCAAGCTCCAGCACTGGCTAAAATCAGAGCATAACATTGATATCAGTCAGTCAACAATCTCTCAAACTCTAAAGTACTCAGCTGAACTACTAAAGTAGTATGAGGATCCTAATGTAATGGTTCTAATTTCTAAATGAGGAAGTGACTAGTTCTGGTAATCCTAAATAGCTCAAAGAGATACTAAGGGTTCAAGTATTCTCGAAGGATTTCTGGGAGAAAATATTCTGAAGCTTTATTTATGAGAATAAAGGAGATATTTATATAAGATCTGAAAGAAGGATCCGGAAGGAATTGAGAAATCAAAGAAAAATACCAAGAGGAAAGTTCTTGGCAAAGATGACAAATGATGACAAATAAAGTTCTACAAGTTTCCAGGACATTCAGTGACTAACTAAATAAGTACTAGTTAATGCTCAGCACTAAGAAGGGGATTTCTAAGTACACAGAAAGTGCTGGAAGGTTATAGAATATTCAAGAAAGACAGAGAAAAGAAATAAACTATGCTAAAATATTACATCTCCCCCTCCTTAAGAATCAACATCCTCATTGAATTCTCAAAGTTACACATAATAAACAATAAGACTAAAAGAAACTTCAAATTAAATATATCGACTCATTGGCAAGGATTGGCTATTCTTGTATAAGGTGAGGGCCAAAGTATCATCTTGATCAGATGAGAACTGGTTCAAACCTCATTGGTTGCAGGATATATAGGGTTCTCCTGTATCTCTTGTTTCTGATGCTATATCCCTTAGAGAGCCCCGATGTATAAGGTGCCTGATCAGCACAGTAGGTTGTCTACTATCTAAGAGGAGAACCTCATGGGCAGTCAATGAGTTCCTTTTTGCTTGAACTCTTAGATGAGGTCTTGAGAGTTCTTGAGATTGGCAACAGATTCCCAAGTGGCATTATATTCAGGATAACCCATCCACTTGACTAGATATTCTGTGTGACGGTATTGGACTCACTTGTCTAAAATTTTCTCGACTTCATACTTGATGTGGTCTTCAACTATAACTGGTGCTGATGGTGTCAGAATTCAGCCAGGGTATAGGGGTGACTAGTTCCAGGCCTTGAGTTGTGACATATGGAATACTGGGTGTATATGCATGGTTATTGGCAAGTTGAGATGGTAAGACCAGATAGAGACTTGCTCGATGATTTTGAAGGGTCCAAGGTACTTGGGCTGGAATTTGGCTGACTGGCAGTTGACTTGAGATTGAACCTTGATGTTGTCGGCTTTGAGTAGAACCATATCACCAATATTGTATATGACATCTTGCCACTTCTTGTCTGCATACTTAGCTTGATGTTGCTGAGCCTTTTGCAGATTTGTAGTAGCGATCTTGAGAAGGGAATCCATTTTGTCGATAAGGTTCTAGGCTGTGGGGACTTGAGTGTGACTGGATTGCTGGAATTGGACTAGACTTGCAGGGGTCTCAGGGTTTTGACCATGAAGTAGCTAGAATGGGGAAAGGCCAGTTGATGATTGGTTGGCATTATTGTAGGCAAACTCGGCATAGGTCAGATAGTGGTCCCAATCATCTTGCTCATAAGACACATAGTTTCTGAGCATTTGTTCAAGTGTTCTGTTCATTCGCTTGGTCTGTCCATTAGTTTGAGAATGGAAGACAGTGGACATAGCAATTTGGGTTCAAGGGTCTTGAAGAGTGCTTGCCAGAAGTGACTTGTGAACTTGGGGTCATGGTTGCTGATAATTACTCAGGGAAGTCCATAATGGTGGAAGACAGTCTTGAAGAAGATTCTTGCAATTTCTGGGACAGTAGCATTGATTGTGGTTGGCTTAGCGATTGTAATCTTAGTGAGATAGTCTACAAACACAACAATAGCATCATAGCCTGTTTTGGTTCATGGGAGTTGTACAATGAAGTCCATTGTGACTTATTCAAACTTCTTGGTCAGAATTGACAAGGGTTGTAGAAGACTGACAGGTGCTTGATTGCTTGACTTGTTTCTTTGGCAAAGATCGCAGCTTTGGACATACTCCTTAATTTCCTTGAGCATGTTTGGCCAGTAGTAGTCTCATTGGATATTCTTGATGGTCTTCTCAGTTCCAAGGTGACCAGCTAGTGGGGAGTTATGATGTTCATGAAGGATCTTATATCATAGTTCAGGGTTGGCAGGAATATATACTTTGTCTTGATAGTACATAAGGTTGTCCTTGATGGTGTACTTTTTCTTGAATTCCTTGGTATTCCTTTGTAGAACCAGAGAGTCTTATTCATAAGCCTTCTTGATCTGATTGAGGAATTCAGGTTCCATGGTAACTTGTAAGATTGTGGCAAGGTCAGGTCTTCTTGATAGTGTATCTGATATAACTAGAGTTTTGCCGGACTTGTAGATGATGTTTGGGGTAAAGGTCTGAAGTAATTGGCTCCACTTGGCTTATTGGCAAGAAAGGATTGGTTGAGTGTTGATGTACTGAAGGGACCTGTGATTGGTGATCATATCGAACTCAACTCCTTCTAGATAGTATCACTAGGTCTTGAGGGCATGCATGATTGCCAGGAGTTCTTTTTCATGAGTAGCTAGCTTTTGTTTCACTGGGGACAATTTTCTTGATTCAAAGGCAATAGGTCAGTATCCTTGACCATCATCTTGAGAAATAACTGCACCAATGACAAAATTAGATGCATCTGTAGTGACTATGAACTTCAAGTTTGGGTCCATGTTTCTAAGGACAGGTGCATGGGTCAGGCAGTTCTTGAGTTCTTGAAAAGCTTGTTGACAGAAAGCATTCCAGATGTAGGGGACATAGAGGTCAGAGTTGGGTTCCTTTCACAGGAGGTTTGTCAAAGATTCTGCAATGCCAGAGAAGTTCTTGACAAATTGACGGTAGTATCCAGCCAGACTAAGGAAGGACCTGAGTTCAGTGAGGTTTACTGGTACAGGCCACTGTTCAATGGCTTGTATTTTCCTTGGATCTACTTGAATTCCTTTGGCTGATACAATGTATCCAAGGTATTCAACTTGATCCTTGAAAAATTCACATTTCTTGAGCTTTGCATAGAGCTTGTTCTCATAGAGAATCTTGAGGACTTGTTAAATGTGCTTGAGGTATTCTTCTTCAGTACTACTGAAGATCAGGATATCATCAATATATATAAGTATGAAGATATACAGCTGATCCTTGAAGACAGTTTACATGAGGTCTTGAAAGGTTGCTGGCATGTTGGTGAGACCAAAGGCTATGACTAGGAATTCGTAGAGTCCAAAGGGTGTTATGAAGGCAGTCTTGGGTATGTCTTCTGGCTTGATTCGAATTTGGTGATACCCAGAGGTGAGATCTATCTTGGTGAAGTACTTTGCATTCTTGAGAGCATCAAAGATTTGATCTATAAGTGGTAGCAGATAATGGTTCTTGACTGTGATCTTGTTGAGTGCTTGGTAGTCTACAGAGTATCATCCTTTTTCTTGACAAATAGGACTGGGGAGCCAAAGGGTGACTTGTTTGGTTGAATGGCTCCTCACTCAATAAGTTCATTGAGTTCCTTCTTGACTGCTTCAATTTCGAGTAGAGACATGCAGTACATTTTCTTCTTAGGTATAGCTGCATCAGGTACCAACTTTATTTTGTGGTCATGGTCTCTTGAAGGTGGTAGGCCAGGTAGTTTGTCTGGGAAGACATTCTTGTACTTATTTAGTAATAACTTGATGCTTTCACTAATTGATAGCTTCTTGTCTTCTTTCTTTGGTCAGATCAGTGCCACAAAGGCACAGGTAGCTTTCTTGAGGGTCTTCTTGAACTGAATTGCCAAAAGAGTAGTAATTGGGGTTCTTGTCTGAGTCTTATCTGGCTTGATGGTAATGTTGGCTCTATCCTGAATCAAGGTGACTTCATTCTTGGTCCAATCAATCTGAGGGTTGTGCCATATAAGTCAGAGTTTGCCTAGGATCAGGTCATGGTCTCCTAGTGGTGCTACCTCGAAATCTAAACATTCCCAGTACTTCTGGATCTTGAGGGGAAGTTTAGTAGCAATTGAGTCAATTGATAAGGTGGTGCCATCTGTGGTGACAACTCTACCATTCTTGCTAGCTGGTTTGGTAAGAATCTTGAGCTTGTCCTTGTTGATGAAGTTCCCAACAGCTCCACTGTCTATGAGAACATCTAGTTCTTATCCCTTGACTAGACCTTTGAAAATGAGCATTGAATTGGCTTGGTTCTTGGCTATGCTTGCAACTTTGTCAGTGCTGTCAAAACCTTTCTGATCTCACTTGGTTGAGGATAGCTTGGTGACTTCTTTGATGACTGGTAGGGTGGCTTGCTCCAGAATGAGCTGTGCAATTCTGTCATCTTTATTGATGGTGTATGGCTGGTTCTTGTGATTAACTAGCAGGACTTGCATTTTGCCTTGGAAGTCAGGGTCAATGACTCCAGCACCAACATCCAATGAGTGCTTGAAGCTGAGGCCAGATCTTGGTACAATTCTTGCATAATGTTCCTTGGGGATTTCGACTGAAAGGCCAGTTGGAATGA
>RBNI01003239.1:0-16345 GCA_003990745.1 Jimgerdemannia flammicorona
ACCCCTACCCAACAAAAGGCCACTTTGTCCAATACTATCTCTACCCTCCCCCTGCTCAGTTCACAGATTCTCATTACCAAGCTGTGACGATGCCCCCCCTGAGGACCCCAACCTACCCACCACCTAGTCAGCAGATCTCCCAACAACTCCTCCTACCATAATACCTTCTCTTGTAGCCCCATCTGCTGCTCCTCCTCGAATACAAAAAGCCAATGTCCAGCCAGTCTCACCCACACTGCTACCACCCACCCTACAGTGAGCCAGCTATCACTGATACCATCCACTAGCCAAGATCGCAAATCCTCCCAGTGGCCACCCTCACCCACTGGCCTATGCTCCATATCTAGCCTATTCCTTATTTCTACCCAAAAGTCCCCCAAAACCTCACACTCCCCCAACCAGTGTTCTGGCATCTGTACAAGCCCACCAGCTTGCCCAACATTGTAACACTCCTCACACTCCAACTGGCCACCCTCCACCAGATGCCCAGTGCAGTAGTTCAATATGACATTCCTCCTCAGCATCCTCCACCATACCACCCAGAACTTGGGAGGAAGCCACCTCTGCACCTCAGCACTCCATGACCAGATATCTGCCCAGTTCCACTCCTCGCTGATCCCTGCCACCTGCCAACCCCTTGGCCAAAGATCCTGTCCAAGACCCTGCTGATACTCTACTCCATCTCCAAGATCAAACTCAATAAGTAAAATACCCCCCAGAAGCAGTCTATCCCATTGCCACATACTGGGACCCCACATCATCTCCCCCTCATTGCCTTGCCAGCACAGGCCAATTCAGTGTGCTCCATCTACCACCCCCCACCAAAAGCCCTTAAACTGTAAGTGCTGATTTCCATTCAGCCCCACCAAAGAGAGCAGATCTCCTGAGAACCCTCGAGGAGAGGTCCTCATCTCCCACACCTTCTGTATCAGTGGCACCCACCCCCCTCCCTGTAGTTCAGCAGCTCTCTTCAACCACCAGGCTCACAAGCAGTGCAGCCTCTTAGGGAAATCCACAAGGCCAAGACCTCCCCTGACCACCAGAGTTGCAAGAGTATCCCAGCTGACCTGAGATCTCCTCCCTGTCCAAATCCAATCCCTATCCACCTTCATCAGCCTCTTCACCACCCAAGCTGGGAAGTCTAGGTAATAGGCCACATACCATAGCTTGGGGAACCAGTAGACATTCAGAATAGACACCCATCCTGTCAGAGAGATATGGCAGCCTCCCCAACCTCGAAGTGCCTCCCCCCAACTGGTCACTCTGCTCTCCCACCACACTCGTGACAAGACAGAACCATATACAGAAAGAAAGATGCCCAGATACTGCACCACCTCGCCTGAAGGGACAATTGTTCCAATGATGTCTCCACCCACTAGTCCATTCTCTAGCACCATTGTCTCATACTTATGATAGTTGAACTTCACCCCAGAGTGAGCCTCATACCATTCCACTGTCCTTTTAAGTGCCTCAACACCTGCCACTGACCCAAGTCCAACCACCATGTCATCAGCAAAGGCCCCCACCTTCCACACAATACCATAAATAGAGAGCCCTACCACCTTCTGGCAAATCCTATCCATCAAAGGCTCTAATGAAAGGGTATATAGAACAGGAGACAGAGGGTCCCCCTGAGGAACTCCCCTTCCCAAGGAAAATGCCAGACCTCAGTGACTATTACACATCAGCACTGCCTGACTGCTATCTAGCAGATTCAACATAGAAGCCTGAAATCTTAAGGGAACACCAATTCTATCCAACACCTTGTCCAGCCAAACCTGCCATATATGGTCATAGGCCTTCTCCTAGTCCAAAAAGACCAACCTTCCATCTAGTCCACAAGCCTGGGCCCCTTCAATGATACCATGCACCCATGCAGTCCCATCTCTTATAAGCCTGCCCCCAACAAAGCCCCTCTGCTCCTCCCCCAGCACCTGTTGGGCAACCTTCTGCAGTCTTGCAACAATCACCTTAGTCACCATCTTTCTGTCCATATTCAGAAGTATGATTGGTCTCCAATTCCTCTAGTCTTCCCTCCTTCCCTTATCTTTGTACAATAAGGCCACCAGCCCAAGGTCCTGCTCTCCAACCCACTCACCACTCTGAAGAACATGGTCACAGAGAGCAGCCATCTCACCCAAAACTCCAGGGACCTTTACCATCTTCTTCCAGAAGTCCCATGGTAACCCATCCTCCCCTGGCACTGTTCCTAGCTTAGTTGCCACAAGGATACTCTGGATCTCCTCTCTTTGCACCAGTAAGATCAAGTCCCCTAGTCCCTCCACTTGTGGCGGCCCCCACTCCTCTAATGTATCTTCAATTGCCTCCTCATCAGCACCTCCTTCCCCCTCACTCCACAAACCCTACCATCTCTCCTTCAAAACCCCTAGGATTTGTTGTATGCTATGCACTATATCCCCCTCAGCATCTAAGACCCTATCCCACCTATGTTGTACCCTCCTAGCTTTGAGGAGTCTTGACAAGTATCTAGTAGGCCACTCACCCTCCTCAAGCCTCTGCCACCATAGCCTAGCAGCCATTCCCCACATATGAGCCTCTTTCTCCTCTTGCAACATCTGTTGCAGTTCCACTATCTCCAATTTCACCCACTCTGTCCTCCAATCCTCCACCCCAACAGAAGTAAGCAAATCTGCCCAATCTATTTGCAATCTCCTCAGCCTGCTGGAAGCACACCTTGTGCACTTCCTCCTCTGTCTCCCAACTTCTCTACCCACTCTACCCCAATAGCCCCTTGCAGCCTCTTTCAATCTCATCCAATGGACACCCACAGACAATCCTTCCTGCTTTCAGGTAGAAACCCTTGCCTGAATGTCCTCCATCCATGGGTCCCACAACACCTTCTCAGCCAGCAAGAAGGAGTTAAGGTGCCAATGTCTGGGTCCATCTCCACTCCCCCCAAACTGTCCCTGCCCCAAAAGTCCCCAGTGATCCGACCATGGGCACCACACCACCTCCAATGTCTTCCAAACATCAGAACCCCAACACTCAGCTGTCAGAATCCAGTCAATCCTTGTACCCAAGCCATTCACCCAGTGTGTGTAGACCCTGGTGTTGCCCCACCATTTTCTGCACATATCCCCTAATGAGCTCAAATTCTCCACCTCCTCCCAAGTATCCAGACCTCCACTTCTCCCCCCTGTATTCCTCCCTCCATCAGTTCTGTCCAGATGCTGATCCCAAACCATATTAAAGTCCCCACTGAGAACATCAACCCCTTCCTCTAGGAGAATACCCTCCTCCAGCAGCTCCTTAATCCACGCAGTCCTCTTGCCCCTAACTGCTGGACAGTAGCAAGAGCCCACCCTCACTGACTCCCATCCTGGTCGATGCCAATCCCCCCAGACCAAGCGATCACCCCAGCTCCTGATTTCCCCCAAGTCTCCTCTACCCTTTCTCACCAGAATCACTACTTTTCCAAACCAAGCAGTAGCCCCACTCTATTCCCTAGTCCACTCTACCCGATCATCCTCATCCTCACACCACACATTCTGTAGTAAAAAGAGATCAGCCTCTAATCTCTTGAGCCAAGTAAAAATGTTCCTATGCTGCCCAGCTCCCCTTAACCCATTCACATTTAAAGAGAAAATGTTGGTTGTACTGTTCATAGGAAATAATGTTATATAGCAATCTCATCCTCTACAAGTCTACAGTCAGCTCCTTCTGCACCAAGTCCAAGTCATGTTTCACAGCTAGTTCCCTTTCCCCAGCCTCCTGTGTCTCCAACCCTCCCAGAAGTTCCACCATCACCCCATCTTCTCTCTCCTCAAAATCCTCATGATACTTCAGACAGGCCTCCTGCCAGAGCTGCAAACCATGATGCTCTGCCCAACAGTAAGCAGCCCATTCACTAGCAACAACCCTCAGCTCCACCTTCCTCACCTCATCAACCTCATATCCCTCCTCCTCTAGGAAGATCACAAGAATCTCCACCTTCAGTGCCTCCATTACTCCATCTCTATGCAAAATTTGCACCCAATGCTCCTCAGGCATTACATGCAGGTCCACTTCTCCCAACTCCTCTACCATGAGGTTATCCATCACCTTGCTCATCCATAGCAGGTTCCCCACCTCCTTCCCTCTCAGAGTTCCAGACCTCCCTGCATCCAACATTGTGGTATCAGCTCCCACACTTACAGCCTCATCCCACTCCTCCTCTGGGACATCCACCAGCTCATCCTCGCCAACTGCCACCACCTGTCCCCCTTTTGCCACATCGGGGACTCCAAATTGTACTCACTGGGCTCTTTTCATCAGCATATCTTCCACTGCCCCTCTCTTTGCCACCAGGCCCCTTCTAATAAGAGGGGGGGGGGTGGCATCCAACTCCTGCTCCCAGACTTTGAATGTACCATCTGCATACGGGTCCTTGGTTGGCACCTTCACAGCCCCTTCCTTGTTTGCCTCCACCTCCCCTCCTCCTTTACTAGCCCAGATACTGGCTTTGGCACCCCCAGCCTCCTCAGCCCTATCCACCTTCTTCTTAGCCCCACCACTCATACTTGCTAATAGCTCTCTCTGCCACCTGCCCCCCTGGGCCTGCTCCCACTGCTCCTTGTCAGTTCGAATCCTCTTTCCATCAACTATCTCCAGATGCATCATCTCCTCATACAATTTCCAGGCCTTCACCCTCCTCCCAACTGCACCACTCAACTCCTCCAGTGCCTCCAACAAGTCCTCTTCCTCCTCTTCATTCCCTCTCACCCATGACACCTTACAGACAAAAGCCCCCCACATCAACACTAAGGGCCAGTCACTCGTCTTCCCTGTGGCCTCCCTACCTACCAGTCTAATCCTCATATCTACATCACCAGTTTGAATGGAGGTCCCCTCCCATACCTGGAAACTGATATCCACTACATCACTATACTCTGCTATCACCTCCTCCACCCTTCTCCTAGTCTTCTCTCTTGTCACAGTAGGCACCCCCTTCACCAGCAGCTGCACCACCCTGGGGTCCCACCTCAGGCAGTATATCATAGGAACCATCACCTCGCCAACTGCCACTCTAGTCTTCATTGCCTCTTCCAGTGGGCCTGCCTCCTCAAAGCCCACCTCGACTCCCTCCAGGCCCTTCAGGAACTTCACTGAGGCAGCTCCAGCCACCTGCTTCGAGACAAGCCCCAAGACCATCCTCACCATCACCGCTAAGCCTTGGAAGCACAGTGTCACTATAAACTCTGAGATCGACTTCCTGAGTAATGGTGCCACTGCCAGCCCTATTACACTATTGGCCAGGTCCCCCTTCCACATTGGGGCCCCCTGCCCCATATCTCCATCAGCTGTCACATCTCTTTTTTTTTTCTGATTGCCCATCACACTACCATCAGCAGTCCTAACTCCAGCCACAGCACCTCCAGCACCTATGCTTGCATCCCCCCCTTGAGTACTGCCCCCCCTCCCTAGGCTCACTTTGCCCTTCCCTACAGCATCACCAGCCCTAGACCCAGCCAGCCACTCACTCTCCTTCACCTTATCCACAAAGCTAGGGGGGCTTGGCCTCCCCCTACTGCTATCAGCCACCAATCTACTTCCAGAACCCTTGCCACCCTTCGACCCTCCAAAGGCCCCCATCCCCAGGCCATAACCCCTCCTGACCTGCTGCCAGCCAAAAGCCCTAGGTCCACCCAACCCAGCACACCCATTGAAACTCTTGCTTGATGACATTTTATAATACCTTTTCTCCAATTTGTATCAAAAACCATAGCTTGAAGCTTGTGTAATGTGAATGGTACAGGAGAAAGGTGTCTGTCTGACCATGGATACCACTCCACCTCCAGTATCCTCCAGATATCTATGCTCCAGCATTTGGCTGTCAGGATCCAGTCAATCCTTGTACCTAGGCCATTCACCCAGTGTGTGTAGATTCTCTTTTCTCCCCACTTTGATCTGCTCATATCTCCTAAGGAGCTAAGATTCTCTACCTCCTCTCATATATCTAGGCCACCATTCCTTCCACCTGCACCCCTCTCTCCATCAGTTCTATCTAACTGAATATTATACACCATATTGAAGTCACCTCTCAGAACATCCACCCCATCCTCCAAGAGAACACCCTCCTCTAAAAGCCTCTTAATCCATACAATCTGCTTACTCCTAACTGCAGGACAGTAGTAAGAGCCAATGCTCACTAGCTCTCACCCAGGTCAATACCATTCTCCCCATACCAAATAGTCTCCCCAGCTCCTGATTCTACTTAAATCCCCTTTATTACTCTGTACCAAAATTGCCACTTTGCCAATCCATACTGTAGTTCCTCCCCATTCTCTAGTTCACTCTACTTGATCTATCTCATCCTCACAATGTACATCCTATAGCAGAAGGAGATCAGCCTCCAATCCCTTAAGCCAAGTGAAAATGTTCTTATGCTGCCCAGATCCCCATAACTCATTTACATTCAGAGAGAAAATGTTAGTTTTACTGTTTATAAGAAATAATATTAATCATTATATCTATCCTCTATAAATTCACATTCATCTCTTTCTGAGCTGAGTCTAAGTTATGTCCAGCAGCCAATTCCTCCTCTTCAGCCATCTTTGCCTCCAATCCAACCAGAAGCTCAGTCATCTACCCATTCTCCTTTTCCTCGAAATCTTCTTTTTTTTTTTTTTTTTTTTTTTTTTTTTTATAGTCACTTGGACTGCATACTCTCATCTATCCCATATATAATACACTGATCCCACTCCTACCCAATCCCCCTAGGAGGAGGTCCTCCTCTCCTCTCCAATACTAACTCGATTAAAGACTACCAAATCATTTATTATGGTCACCCTCTCTCCACTCTGCTCACAGATATTCCTTCCTTGAAATCCTCACAATACTCCAGGCATACTTCCTGCCAGAGTTGCAAACCATGACACTCTGCCCAATAGTAGGCAGCCTGCTCACTGGCAATAACTACCAGTTCAGCCTCCCTCTCTTTATCAACCTTGTACCCCTCTTTCTCCAGAAAAATTGCAAGTACCTCTGCCCTCAGTGCCTCCACTACCCTATCACCATGCAGGATCCACACCCAGTACTCCTCACTTATCACTCTTGGGTCCACTTCTCCCAACTCTTCAGCTGTGAAGTTGTTCATCATTTAGCTCATCTACAGTAGGTTTCTCACCTCCTTCCCTCCTAGTATTACTGGTCTTCCTGCATCCAGCATTATTATATCTGCCTCTATGCTCACAGTCTCATCCCACCCCTCCTCTGGGATATCCACCAGCTCATCCTCACCAACCGCCACCACCTGTCCTCCTTTTGCTACATCAGGAACTCCTAAGTATACTCACTGGACACTACACATTAGCTCATCCTCCACTGTCTGGCTCTCACAGCAGGACCTCACCTGACCAGAGGAGGAGTGTCCTCCAAGACCTGTTCCCAGACCTCAAATGTACTATCTGTAAATGGGTTCTTGTGCAGCATCTTCCTGGCCCCATCCAGAATCTTCTCTACCTCCCCTTCTCCCTTACTGGTCCAGACACTTGCCTCGGCACCCCCAGACTCCTCAATATCACCATCATTCTTCTTTGTTCTTACTTTCAGGCCTGCCAACAACTCTCTCTACCTCTTACACCCTTGAGCCCTCTCCCACTGCCTCTTGTCAGTGCAGATTTGCTTCCCATCTACAACCTCCAAATGTATTGACTCTACATATCTCTACTATGTCTTTGTTCTCTGCTTGACTGCTCCACTCATCTCCTCCAGAGCCTCCAACAGATCCTCCTCCTCCTCCTCACTTCTATTTACCCTTGACATCTTACAGATGAAAGCCCCCCACATCATTACTGATAGCCAGTTACTCATCTTTCCAGTGGCCTCTCTCTCAGTCAGTCTGATCCTAACATCAATATCTCCAGTCCTGAAAGTGGTCTCCTCTTACATCTGGAATCCAATATCAACCACATCACTGTACTCTGCCATCACTTCCTCAACCCTCCTCCTAGTCTCTACTGTTGTCACTATAGGCACTCTCTTCACTAGTAGCTGAACCACTCTGGGGTCTCACCTCAGACAATACACCATAGAGACTACTACTTCTCTGACAGCCACTCCTATCTTCAAAGTCTCTTCCAGTGGGCCTGCCTTCTCAAAGCCCACCTCAACCCCCTCCAGTCCCTTCAGGAACTTCACTGAGGCAGCTCCAGCCATCTGCTTAGAGATAAGTCTCAGAACAATCTATACTATTACTGCTAAGCTCCAGAAATACAAGATTACAGCAAACTCTGAGATCAACTTCCTGAGTAACAGTGCTACCATCAGCCCTATCACACCATCAGCCAGGTCCCCCTTCCTCTTTAGTCCCATCTGCCTAGCTCTACCATCAACAGTCACATCTGGATTTTTTTCCAGATTTCTAGTCACACTGCCATCAACAGTCCCCCCCCTACTCCCAGCTGCTGCTCCACCAGTCCTTCCACCCACTGGCTAAGGTACTACACCTCCCACTTCCCCTTCTCTCTACTTTCCCTTCCCCTCTGCCTGTCTACTATAAGCTCCAATCAGCTATCTCCCAGCCTTCAGTATATTAGCAAAGTCCTCCCCCTCTGCTCTTCTGCCCCTCCTCCAGTACCACTACTGCTGTCTGAACTGCTCTGCCCACTCAGACCACTAAAGGACCCCATCCCTAATCCATACTCTTGTCCAGTATATTGCTAGTCAAAGGCTCCAGGTCCACCTGATCTAGTATATATATTAGCTTACTTGTTGGTTACTATGAACTTAGTATCTTTCTCCAATAAACATCTTGAAAGTATATTGTAAAAGTGTATATAATGTGAATGATAGCTGAGAAAGATGATCTCTCATAGTAATGATTATATCATCTACCTATATATATCTATGAAGGCTATACAATTATTATTATAATACTAGATATATATCTATATAATTATCAGATTTATAATATATAAACCTATTGTTAAGAAGATGTTTATTAATTCTTTTATTTAATAATTATACTGCTTATTTGATACTATTGTGACATATAGTATGAAATAGAAACAGAAAATAGACATTTGATTATGGTATCTGAATTCTTACAAATAGCAGTCATTTTACAAATATAGAAACTTTACAAATATAAAGATTTTACAGATATAGAGAATCTATACTTGTAAAAAGTGACTTATAGAAAATGTAATCATAACTCAGCCATCTTATAGCTAGCAAACTTATATAAATATTCCAGTATCTAGAGTAAATAAACCTCCAGTCAAAAGAGTTTGAACCTCACTCTAGTAGTCTAATAATGAGATCAGACAGATACCACTTATAACTCTGAGGAGTCAAGAAGAGTTATAGAAATCTACTACATTTCTCTAGTTATGTGCCTGCTATATTACAACTTGGTGCCCATTGGCTAGTAATTTAAGACAAATCCCTGACTTTTAGCTGAACAATAAACAACTAATATAAACTATTGTCATCTGACTTTTGATGATATACAAATCTTTATTGTCTGACTTTTGATGATATATGATTTGCTGCTCCACCCTAAAGTCTATTACTCATACTTAATGAGCCTGAAAGCTATCCTATGATATACAATTTACTGCCCTGCCCCAAAGTCCATTACTTGCACTCAACAAGCCTAGAAGCCATCCTGCAATATATAATTTACCATCCTATGATATATGATTTACTATCCCACAATATATGATTTGTCATCATCTAACTTTTAAAGATATGACCCATTCTGTAATATATGATTTGCTGACTCATAATATATGATTTGCCACTACCTAACTTTTGGAAGAAGCTGCTATCTGACTTTTGAAGATATGACCTGTTACCTATACTCAACAAGTCTGAAAGCTATCCCATAACATACAAATATCACCTATTATATAAACTGCTACTCTACTAAAGATGTCATATATAAACTATTATCTGACTTTTGATGATATCCCAAATTAATTATTTGAAGACTTTTGGAACCTTGAAAAACATTCTAACAATTGCTTGGATATATTATAAATATATCAATATAGGGGGAAAAAACATATAAACATTGAGATATAGGAATTTGAATAGGTATTTTTACATCAAAAATAACCTATTCAGGGGGAAGATGTGATATATAGTATGAAATAGAAACAGGAAATAGACATTTGATTATGGTACCTAAATCCTTATAAATAGCAGTTATTTCACAAATGTAGACTTTATAAATATAGAGATTTTATAGATATAGAGAATCTATATTTGTAAAAAGTGACTCATAGGAAATATAGTCATAACTCAGCCATCTTGTTGAAATATAATAACTCAATATATATGTCGATGTCATCCATAGGTGATGTCACCAATCAGTGTGATCAGTATGCATAAATTCATGTCACAATGTTATCCAATAAACAGCCACTCTTTCTCTATATCCCAAAGAAGTACTGCTATTATACAATAAAGGTTATAAGCCCCACTAGTGCAAAGTGGCAATAACTATAGTAAAGACACCTCTTTAAATATATGCTACACTACACACACTATACTACAATGGATCACATTGATCAAGAAGAGCAAGGAAGCTCGGATCAGCCAATTACGAGTATTCTGGCAACAGTGAAAATAGTCCCCCACCTTTCCCCTATATAATTCACATTACACAAAACTTCAAGCAATGGTTTTCGACATAACTAGGAGATAAGGTACTATCGACATGTCTTCGAACAAGAGTTCTGATGGGCGTACTGGGTTGGGGGGTGCTGGGGCCTTTGGCTGGCAGAGAGTGGGGAGGAGTTATGGCCTGGGGATGGGAGCCTTTGGAGGGTCAAAGGGTGGTGAGGGTTCTGGAGGAGGGCCAGTGTCAGGAGGGAATGGAGGGTGGACTGGCCCTGCGAGCTTTGCTGACAAGGTGAAGGGGAGTAGATGGCCAGTTAGTGACAGGGCTGGTGCTGCTGTGGGGAAGAGCAAGGCGAGCCTTGGGGGGGGGGAGGTCCTCAGGCTGTGGGTGTGAGTATAGGGTCCAGAGGTATTGTGGCTAGGGGCAGGACTGCTGATGGAGGTGTGATAGAGAATTAAGAAAAAAAAAGAGATGTGAAAGCTAATAGTGGAGTAGGGCTGGGGCTACCGATTCAGAAGGGGGACCTGGCTGATGGTGTGATGGGACTGGTGGTGGCACTGTTACTCAAGAAGTCAGTTTTGAAGTTTGTGGCTACCTTGTGCTTCTGGGGCTTGGCAGTGATGGCCAGGATGGTTCTGGGGCTTATCTTGCAGCAGGTGGCTGGGGCAGCCTTGGTGAAGTTCCTGAAGGAGCTGGAGGGGGTGGAGGTGGGCTTTGAGAAGACAGGCCCACTGGATGAGGCAATGAAGACTAGAGTCGTGGTTAGTGAAGTGGCAGTCCCTATGGTGAGGTGCCTCAGGTGGGACCCCAGGGTGGTACAACTGCTAGTTAAAGGGGTACCGATGGTGATGAAGGTTGAGACTAGGAGGAGGGTTGAGGAGGTGGTGGCCGAGTATAGCGATGTTGTGGATATCAGATTCATGGTGTGGGAGGGGACAATGATCAGGACAGGCGACGTGGATGTCAGGATTAGGCTGGTAGAGTGGGAGGCCATGGAAAAGGTGAATGACTGGCCCTCGGTGTTGATGTGGGGTGCTGTCATCTGTAGGGTATCAAGGGTGAAGGGGAGCGAAGAGGAGGAAGAGGATTTGTTAGAGGCGCTGGAGGAGTTGAGTGGTGCAGTGGAATGGAGGGCAAAGGCCTGGAAGCTCTTCAAGGAGTTGACACATTTGGAGGTTGTGGAGGGGAAGCATATCTGCATGGATAAGGGGCAGTGGGAGCGGGCACAAGGACATAGGAGGCAGAGGGAGCTTCTGGCGAATATGATGGCAGAGGTGAAGATGAAGACAGTTGGAGTTGAGATATCTGGGGGCATCGATGCCAGTGTCTGGGCTGGTAATGGAGGAGGGGAGGTGGAGGCAGGCAAGGAAGAGGCTGGGAAGGTACTGGCCAAGGACCCCTATGCCGATGGTACGTTGAAGTCTGGGAACAGGAATTGGATGCCACTCCCCCTCTTCTCATCAGGAGGGGCCTGGCGGTGAAGAGAAGGACAACAGAGGATGTGGTGATGAAGGGGGCCCAGCAGGTGCCCAGATGTGGGGAAAGGGGGCCAGGTAGTGGTGGCTGGTGAGGATGAGCTGGTGGATGTCCCTGAGGAGGGATGGGATGAGGCCGCCAGTGTAGGTTTGGACACCATGATGTTGGATGCAGGACAGCTGGCGACTCCAGGAGGGAAGGAGGTGGGGAATTTGCTGTGGATGAGCAAGGTGATGGATAACCTTGCAGCGGATACATTGGGAGAGGTAGACCTGCAGGCAATGCCTGAGGAGTATTGGGAATGGATTCTGCATGGCGATGGTGTGGTGGAGGTGCTGAGGGGGGAGATTCTTATGATCTTCCTAGAGGAGGAGGGTTATGAGGTCAATGAGGTGAGGAAGGCAGAGCTGGTGATGGTTGCAGATGAGAGGGCAGCCTACTGTTGGGCAGAGTGTCATGGTTTGCAGTTCTGGAGGGAGGCTTGTCTGGAGTATAGAGAGGACTTTGAGGAGAGAGAAGATGGGACAATGGTAGAACTTCTGGAAGGGCTGGAGGCACAGGAAGCTGGGGAAAGAGAACAAGCTGCTGAACATAAATTGGACTTGGTGCAGGAGGAGTGGAATGCAGACTTGTAAAGAATGAGATCATTATCTAACATTATTCCTATGAACAGTACAACTACCATTTTCTCTTTGAATGTGAATAGGTTGCAGGGATCTGGATGGCATAAGAACATTTTTACTTGGCTCAAGAGATTGGAGGTGGACCTCTTTTTACTACAGGATGTGAGGTGTGAGGATGAGGATGATAGGGTGGAGTGGACTAGGGAATGGGGTGGGGCTGCTGCTTGGTTTGGAAAAGTGGCGATTCTGGTGAGGAAGGGTAGAGGGGACTTGGCGAGTATTGGAAGCTGGGGTGATCGCTTGGTCTGGGGAGATTGGCATAGGCCAGGGTGGGAGTTGGTGAGAGTTGGCTCTTGCTACTGCCCTGCAGTTAGGGGTGAGAGAATTGTATGAATTGAGGAGCTGATGGAGGAGGGTATTCTCTTGGAGGAAGGGGTTGATATTCTGGGGGGGAACTTTAATATGGTTTGGGACCAGCATCTAGACAGAACTGATGGAGGGAGGAGTGCAGGGGGGAGAAGTGGAGGGCTGGATACATGGGAGGAGGTAGAGAGGTTGAGCTCCTTGGGGGATATGGGCAGAACGTGGTGGGGTGATACCAGGGTCTATACACATTGGGTGAATGGCTTAGATACCAGGATTGACTGGATTCTGACAGCTGAGTGTTGGGGTTCTGATGTTTGGAAGTCATTAGAGGTGGAGTGGTGCCCATGGTCTGACCATTGGGGACTGTTGGGGCAGGGGTAGTTTGGGGGGAGTGGAGATGGACCTGGACATTGGCACCTCAACTCCTCCCTGCTGGCCGAGAAGAGGTTGTGGGACTCATGGGTGGAGGACATTCAGGCAAAGGTTGTTGTATGGAGGCATGAGGGTTTGTTTGTGGATGTCCATTGGAAACATTTGAAAGAGGCTGTGAGGGTCTATTGGAGAGGAGCCAGTAGGGAGGCTGGGAGGTGGAGGAGGGAGCATGCAAGGTGTGCTTCCAATAGGCTGAGGAGACTGCAATTGGATTGGGCAGATCTGCTCACTTCTGATGGAGTAGAGGACTGGAGGATAGAGAGGGCGAAATTGGAGATAGTGGAACTACAACAGGTATTGCGAGATGAGGAGGAGACTCATATGCGAGGTATGGCTGCTAGGCTATGGTGGCAGGGGCTTGAGGAGGGTGAGTGGCCTACTAGGTGCTTATCAAGACACCTCAATGCTAGGAGAGTGTGGCATAGGTGGGATGGGGTCCTGGATGCCAATGGGGACATGGTGTATAGCATACAACAAATCCTAGGAGTTTTGAAGAAGCAATGGCAGGGTTTGTGGAGTGAGGAAGAAGGGGGTGCAGATAAGGTGGCAATTGCTGATACACTAGAGGAGTGGGGGCCACTGCAAGTAGCTGAATTGGGTGACTTGATCTTACCGGTGCAAGGAGAGGAGATCCAGAGTATCCTTGCAGCAACTAAACTTGGAACATCACCAGGGGAGGACAGATTGCCATGGGACTTCTGGAGAAAGATAGTGAAGGTCTCCGGAGTCTTGGGTGAGATGACTGCCCTCTGTGACCATGTTATTCAGAGGGGTGAGTGGGTTGGAGAGCAAGACCTTGGGCTGGTGGCCTTATTGTATAAAGATAAAGGGAGAAGGGAGAACTGGAAGAATTGGAGGCCGATTATGCTTCTGGATATAGACAGGAAAATGGTAACTAAGGTGATCATCGCTAGGCTGCAGAAAGTTGCTCAAGGGGTGCTGGGGGAGGAGCAGTGGGGCTTTGTTGGGGGCAGGCTTATAAGAGACAGGACTGCATGGGTTCATGGTGTCATTGAAGGGGCCAGGACCTATGGACTCGATGGAAGGTTGGTTTTCTTGGACCAGGAGAAGGCATATGGCTGGGTATGGCGGGTTTGGCTAGGCAGGGTGTTGGATCGAATTGGTGTTCCTCCGAGATTTTGGGCCTCTATATTGAGTCTGCTGGGGAGCAGTCAGGTGGTGCTGATGTGTAATAGACACTATGGTCTGGCATTTTCCTTGGGAAGAGGAGTTCCTCAGGGGGATCCTTTGTCTCCTATTCTCTATGCCCTTTTACTGGAGCCATTGATGGATAGGATTCGCCGAAAGGTGGCAGAGCTCTCTATATATGATATAATGTGGAAGGTGGGGGCCTTTGCTGATGACATGGTGGTTGGACTTGGGTCTGTGGCAGATGTCGAGGCGCTTAAGGAGACAGTGGAATAGTATGAGGCTCACTCTGGGGCAAAGCTCAACTGGAATAAGTGTGAGACGATGGTGCTAGGGAATAGACTAGTGGGTGGGGACATTATTGGAACAATTGTCCTTACTGGTGAAGTGGTGCAGTATCTGGGTATCTTCCACTCTGTATATGGCTCAGTCCTGTCTCAAGTGTGGTGGGAGAGTAGAGTGACCATGTGGGGGGAGGCCCTTTGAGGTTGGGGAGGCTGCTGTATCTCTCTAGCAGGGCGGGTATCAATACTGAATGTATATTAGTTCCCCAAGCTGTGGTATATGGCCTATCACCTGGACTTCCCATCATGGGTGGTGAAGAGGCTGACAAAAGTGGCTAGAGATTGGATTTGGGCAGGGAGGAGGGCCCAGGTCAGTTGGGATACTTTGGCGATACCAGTGGTCAGGGGGGGTCTTGGCCTTGTGGATTTCCCCAAGCAGTTATACTGCTTGCGAGCCTGGTGGTTGAAGAGAGCTGCTGAACTACAGGGCGGGGGTTGGGTGCCTCTGCTGTAAAAGGTATGAGAGATGAGATCCTCCCCTCGAGGGTCCTCTGGAGATCTGCTCTCTATGGTGGGGCTAAATGGTGCTCAGTGGCTGCGATTCAAGGGCTTTTGGTGGGGAGTGGTAGAGGGAGTGCACAGAATTGGCCTGTGTTGACAGGGCAATGAGGAGGAGGTGATGTGGGGGCCCAATATGTGGAGTTGAGATAGGCTGCTCCTGGGGGATACCCCACTTGCAACATTTGATATTAGGGATAGAGTGGAGTGTCAGCAGGGTCTTGGCTTAGATCTTTGGCCAAGTGGCTGGCAGGCAGCAGGGATCAGCAAGGAGTGAGACTGGGCAGGTATCTGGTCTTGGAGTGCCAAGGTGCGAAGGTGGCTTCCTTCTAAATACTGGGTGGTATGGTGGCAGGTGCTGTAGAGGAATGTCATGTTGAATTTCCATACTGGGCATATGGTGGACAGTGGCTGCTTTGAGTGTGAGGAGTGTTACAATGTAGGGCAGGCTGGAGGTCTGGTGTAGATGCCAGAACATTGGCTAGGAGAGTGTGAGATATTGGGGGACTTTTGGGTAGTAATCAGGAATAGACTGGATGTAGAGCAGAGACCGGTTGGTGTGGGGGGCCACTGGGATGACTTGAAATCTTGGCTAGTGGGGGGGGTGGGTGATAGTTGGCTCACTGTAGGATGGGTGTTGGCAGTGTGGGTAGGACTGGCAGGTCATTAGCTCTTTGTATTTGAGGAGGGACAGTAGATGGGACTACAGGAGAAGGTAGTATGGTGGGAGGAGCTGTTGGGGGATCTGCTGACTGGATGGTGGGTTGGTTGGAGCCCTTTGGGGGGGCAATGGCACAGTTTGGTAACTAGGATCTGTGGGCAAAGTGGTGAGAGGGTGGGGATTGTGTTGGACAAAGTGGTATTTCATTGGAAAGGGGTAGGGGGGG
>RBNI01003240.1:0-16344 GCA_003990745.1 Jimgerdemannia flammicorona
AAAAAAAAAAAGACCTTCTAGTTAGACCAATACTTTGAGCTTACAAGAATGGAAGAAGATATATATATAAGTCCAATTTGCCACTATACTCCTCCAAGGAAATACAGCTATTTGGTAGTGCAATTATATTATAGTTATATCTATATACTCATATAAATGAATCAGAGACTGGAAAGCTTTCAAGAGAGCCCTTTACAAGTAGTTCAAGCCTGCTAATGCTATCAAGTTAGCCAGAGATAAGCTAGTGAACATAAAGCAACTCAAGTCTATACAAAGCTACAATGCACAATTCATGTCAATCCTACTCAAGCTATTAGTGATATCTAAGGACAAAAAGATAGACCACTATGTCTGAGGTCTGAAGGAAAATATACAAGTTAAGATTGAGCTAGAAGAGCCCAAAAACCTTAATGAAGCTATGAGAATTACTGATAGGTTTGATGTCATCATCTTTGGCAACCACTTCAAACCAGAATACTGCAAGAAGAACTACTTCAAGAACTGCTATAAGAACCAATCAAGGACAGTTGACCCAATATCAATGGACTTAGATACTATAAACAAAAAGAACACTAAGCTCACCCCTAAAGAAAAGGACCACCTGAAGAAATCTGGAGCCTATTTCTTCTGTTGCCAAATAGGACACATTGCAATCAAATATCCTAAGAAGACTAGCAAACTCTCAAGACCAGTCACCATATTGTCCAAGAACACATCTGTCAACCCTACTACCAGTCAACCCAATCTCAAGGTTAAGAAGCTTTATCTGAAGGTTCAGGTCTCTCAACATCAAATAGAAGGAGCCATCAGTCTTAGATTCTACCTGAGATACAAATGGAATTCTGCTGGGAATTTCACATGAAAAGACTTAATACTTAGCTGCATATTTAGTAGCAGAATTAGCACACAAATCTGTATAAATAACCCAATATTTTAGAGTGAATAAAGCTCAGTACAGTCAGTTCAGCTCAGTCAAAAAAGTCTTCTTTACATATCCTTCCCCCCCTTCACATGAAATCCAGAATCCTACCAACTTACCAAGATCCACGTCCACTATGTTACAGCATGTTTGACGTGTGTACTATTCGAAGCCTGCAAACTTAACCCTCCCTAGCTCAAGGGTTTTTTTCCCGTGTCATCAACATGTTCGCCCTCAATCACTTCCTTCTCGTCTTCACTTTCCCTAGGTGCCGACAATAATGCTCTTCTCCCAGGCAGCAAGGCCATTGACGGGATTTCCGACTTCCGAGAGATGGTCAGTGACAATCTCACTTGCAGACAAGTCGATTTTCAGCCCTGAGTTCGTTGACAGTGAGAATAGCATGACACTCGTTCTGCATTTGGCAAGTCGATGTTTCGGCTCTTCCGCGAGCACATCGCAGACGAGAGCGAGAGCGAGAGCCAATCCCGCCAGGATATGTTCGACCAGATGATGATCAAGAACAGGCCGGCAAGTACCCATTGATTTTCCTGACGCTCAAGAAGGTTTGTGATCTGAGTGGCCATTTCTTATGTGGAAGACTAAGTGTTGATTGTCCTTGCCCCCCTGAAGGATTTAACGATATGGAAGCCACATCTTCGTCACCCCTTGTGACAACAGATCCAACAATAACCTGGTGGGTTTGTTTCTTACCATCCTGTGCTAAGACTCCAACTTTTGGAGTGGCCACGGTTGCCGGTCTTGTTTGCTTTTAAGCCAACTGATGAGCCCCTTAAGCAAGGGCGAAAGACGCTTTATAGTTTGCTGCTGACGGCTTCTTTTGCGAGACACCTAATAATCTTTTACACGTCTGATGAGGTGTAGAGACCGTTGAAGGTTGCAACCTTCTGGCTAGGGTTGTGTACGACCCACGGTACCGATCCGCCAATCCTTCACGCACCTTTTTTTTCTTTTTTTCTCCTTTTGTTTATCTTCTTTTAATTCACAGAAATCTATATTTTGCATTACACTCATTGGTATGACAATACAAAGTATATGTGAACCTTCACCTCGTCCCAGATTCTCCCCCATACTTGCCCTGCTTGCTGTGAGTTTAGCATCTCAGACTAGGATTTTATTTCGTGGTTTGTTTTATAATTACCATCTTTGTATGTCGCTTCCCGGGAAAAGGAAAATAGTTCAAGTTCAAACCTACTTTTGAAAACATATTTATTTTTCTACAGATCAAAGAACTCGGCCAAACAGCTCTTTGAGCTTCTCTCAAAATTCTCCTCCAATCTACATATGCAGTCCGCCCTCGCTTTCCCTGTCTCCAGATCGCTCGGACAATACGCCAGGCCCGCCTCCCGCACTCCAATCTCATGCCACCATTTCACTGCGCTTCTCGGTAGCAATAGGGTGGACCCAATCGACCGTACGTGTTCGGGACCCCAACCCGCATAAAAAAATCCGCCGGCCTCATCTATAGCGATGAAGAATTCTTGATAAGCAGGACTCTTGTAAAATCGTAGATCAAGTACCTCGATGGCACCGGGGAGGAAATGGCAGAGGTTCCATCCTCCATGCTTGGATCCCTGTGTGATAAAGTTGACGAGGCTTTGGTTCTGGGGAATGCGGTACTGGGGATGGGTGTCGATGAATTGAAGCGACGTATCCCATAAGCTTGGGTGAGTGGGCTCTTCTTCGCCAAGACGCTCGCGAAACGGGATTACGAACGAGTAAGACATATTGTGCCGGTGCATATAAAGGAAGGGGTCGAGGGTGATATCGCATGGATAGGAGGAAGTAGAGGAGACAAGCCAGGCATATGAATATGGCGCAAGAATAGGGTGGCTGTGAAGGAATAACAGACGATGTGATAGAAGATCAGATTCTCGTCAAACCAAACAAATTGCCAATTTCCAAAGCGATCGAATCACATTGAACGAACGAAGAGCAATAAACTTACTCGAACACTGGTCCTGACAAGTATCTTGCCAAAAACCTACTAGACAGCTCGACATTTGCCAAATCGCCACCGCGGAACGTAAAACTGCCTGGGGCGTATGCTCTTGTCAAATTGATTCCTTGCGGGAAAAGCCACGCAGTATGCGGGATCTGCGCAAACGTGATATCAGCCGTGGTCATGGCGCCAACGTATTCCTCGAACTCTGGCATTAATTCAACGCTGCTAAGGATCACCCAAGGATAATAATGGCGATTGTTGAATCTAGAGGCCCGGAAGAGGATTTTAGTGGCATATGTTGAATGCTCCTTCGTTAAATTCTGGCGTAAATGGGGAGAAGGAAGGGGACGCACCTGTCTTCGATTTCTCTGATGGCTCTTCTGGCATTGACCCAATTAGCGTCGTTGACGAAATAAACGAAACAACCCTTTATACCTTCTTTGAGAGAGTTTTCGAAAGCAGAAGGAACTCGTTCTGGCCGTGTGGTTGGTTCATTGTCGGTTGGCACGAGCAAAAGCTCGGGTGACCGCGCCGGCACTTCATTCTTGAGCACGAACTCGCTCAGTTCGTGGGATGTCAGATAGATATACCACGATACCAAAGTTAACGTAGCGAGTACAAATACTATGCGTCTAAAATTTTTCTTTGTTTCGAAATGCATTTTCCCATTCTCAAACACGTTGAAAAATGTTTGTTCGTTCTTAAATGGGGTGCGAGAGAAAAGGGGTGTACAAGGCATTTGTTCGCTCACTATGACGTATTGATAGGGATCGGTGGGTTCACATCATGCGCCATGATGTCTTGAAGTAGGTCATGTTTAAGAGTTCCACACTTTATTGTTCCTTACATAGAGAAAAAACAAAAAACAAAAAACAAAAAACAAAAATAAACCACATGGCCAAACAGACGGAAAGGCAGCATAACAATCAAATTTAGGCCGAGTTTACTACTAGTACTGCAGTTGCCAACATAGCTATCTAGAACAACAGTTTGTAAAGGATATGAATATATATATATATTCAAATCACAAGATGGCAGCATTCCATTAAAATTTGGGCGCAAAGCCTGCTGAGAATACCAAAAAGCAAGATTCAACATGCCATTACAATCTCAATCGCACTTTCGAGGAAGACCTAGTAGCACCTTTCCCCTCTTACTACGTGAACTATCTTCCCAACCTCCACACCCAAGCCCCCATTCCGGCCATCCCAGCCATGACACTCGCAGCCATTAATGCTGGAAACAAAAATGTCACGCACCCCAGGAACACGATCCCGCCTTCCAGTGCCATCACGCCGACCGCGGCTCCGCACGTCAACACGGCGAACGTACTCACGATGAACCCGATGAAAACGAAGACAGGAGCCGCTGCCAGGGCCAAGCTGAAGTAGATAATAACTTTGAGGGCCGGATAGGCGTCCATATAGCTCTGAACCAGGTTCAGTGTCCAGACAAGGTAGATTTGAATCGTGTGGATTCGGAGGGCGACGGGATGCGGGGTTTCATTGAGACGAAAGCCTGTATTTTTGGTGTGGATCGAATAAGAATTCCGAGAAGATTCACGATTGCGAGATGTGTATGGTTCGGGGCGATCCTCAGCGCAGACCGTGGATGAACGTGAAGGGCTAGGGTTGTGATATGTGGGAATCTTGTGGGAATCCTCAATACGGGATGACGCTGGGAGCGGAGATTCGGGATTGGGAGACGCGGTATGGGACGAAAGCGGATGCAACGGGCCAGGAATGTGGGAGGTGGGTGGTGAATCCATGGCGTTGGAAGAGGATTCAGTGTTGTGCAATGTGGGTTTTTCGGGCTCACGTTTGTCGGAGACTGTTGTCGGGGCTGGCCCTTGCTTCACCTCCTTATGATCTGTCAGGGTTCTTGTTTGCAGGACTTCAGGGGGCGGGAGGTTGGGGATCTTTGAATCGGTTTGGTTCCACCCTATGTGTGGAGATGGTTGAGCGGAATGGAGCATGGTATTGGGTTTGGCGGTTCGCGGTGATGAGGGTTTCTGAGAGTATGGGTGGGGGTCGAGGTGGTTCTGAAGACAGGCTGCACACTTGCGGGAAGTCATGCACGGCTCCAGCTGTAGGCGTGAGCCATTTAAAAAAAAAAAAAAAAAAAAGGCGAGTGATGACGAACAGGTCTCGTCATCCTGCTGCCTGTTTCTACCTCTGCTCCTTTTGATTCTCTCCTTTTTGGGCTTTTGGGCCCCAATTGGCTTTTATGCCCAATCGGGCAAATTGGGCATCAAATGTTGGGACATAATTAGCACCTAGGTGGTCATCCGATCACATTACGCCGCTGCCCCCAATCGTGGGAAACCTGATCGACTACTGCCATAACAATCATTTTTTCCTCTTCAAACCTTTCCCGCACACCCACACAACCCGCAACGCCAATGTCTGCCTACTTCGGAACCCCACGTCCAATGGGCTGGGTCTTCCTCCGTGATAATGCCTGGTTCGCCTTCGACGATCGCCACCAGCCGACCATCCAGCAGGCGTACGACGAGGGACGCTCGGTCGAGCTCGTGGGCGACAGGAATTTCGGACCGCATGGGAAGGTGACCGTGTACCCTTCAATGGGGATGGCGGTGGCGGCGGGAGACTGCGTGCACAATGTGCGCTATCAGGATCCGGCGAAGGCGCTCCAGACGGAGGAGGAGAGGATGTTGGAGCCGGAGAGGTGGGGGGTCGGTGCCGCTTGATGGTGAACGTAGGTTTGAGGTGGCCGTACAAAGCTACTCTGTATTTTTGACCTCCAAGTGGATGCGTCTTAGCTATTCATTTATATGTATATATTAACCCAATACTTCTGAGTATAGATTGTTATCATTGTGAAATACGCTTAATTTTAACCCATTCGGGGAGGAAGTAATGATGAGATTTGTTTGTGGCGAGCAATTTGACACACCAAGAACTCAAGAAGGGTGCCAACGTAATCTTCTTGACCACTTTCCCAGGAGCAAGGCTTTACACATGTCCTATGTCTATGTATTCCTTACATAAAAAATCCTTCTTCCCCCAACCTATCTTCCTTCTCGACCACAAACCCACCGACACCCGAATACCAAGCCTTTCCCGCCACCTCCACCACTACCCCATCCATCTCGCCGATCTTCACAGTTTCCACGGGTGTACCCTCAAAATACCCTCCACCCGCCTTCTGGGCTATTCGACTGAGCATGCTGCCAAAAACCTTCGTCTCGCCCAACGTGGCGCGTCCCCGCGCATACAGCACCGCCACGCGGGCCGATACGCCTGACCCGCAAGGCGATCGGTCGACCTGAGCGCCGGCAAAGATACAAGCGCTGAGTGAAGGAGCGGAGGGCGCGCCGTCGCCGTCGTCAGTGACAATCGTGCCGTAGAGGAAGTCGAGGTCGCCACGAGTGGCTGAACCTGGGTAACGGAACAAAGGGGCGAATCGCGGGTCGCCGGCGACGGTGCTGGAGAGGAGGGCGGCGCGAGTGCGGAGGAGGGAGAAGAGGTAGGGGGTGTCAGCAAAGTCGGGAAGTCCAAGCTGCGTGGCGGGGACGATACAGTAGTAGGCGCCGCCAAACGCGATGTCGAAGGTGACAGGCAGGGGACCTTCAGGGAGGTTAATGGAAGTGGTGAGGTCGGTCGCGATACAGAAGGAGGGGACGGAGAGGAAGCGGACAGGAGAGGAGGGGTCGCTTTTAAAGTTGTTGGAAGTGGGATGGGTGTCGGAACTAGGAATCGGTGAGGTTTTTACAAAAGTACGGACCAAACCACACGGGGCTTGGATGTTCAGCGAAATGACCCCGGTGATGGGGTCTGGACGGAGAAGAACGCGTTTCGGAAACAGCACCGTATCCTGGGTGTCGATGAGGAAGCGGCCGAGGGCGATGGTGGCGTGGCCACACATCGTGGAGTAGCCCTCTGTATGGGTAAAAAGAACACCAATGTGTGCGTCCGGGTGGTCGGGCTCCGGGATCAGCAACGCGCCGTACATGCCATCGTGTCCGCGGGGCTCAAACATCAAGCTTATCGAACATCGGGATGATGAGGAGTGACAATCTTAAACACGAACGAGTTGAATATCAAGAACATCTCCATTGCGCCATCAATCGTACCGTTTTCTGTACTTGTCCAACCGCTCCTTTGCGTAACGGCGTTTGTCGAGCACGGTGGCTCCAAGCAGTTCCGGATAACCCGAGACGACAATACGAGTGGGCTCTCCACACGTGTGCATGTCGACGGTCTTTACCGTTACAGCGTCAGAGTTGAAGGCGGTGTAAAGGTCCATGGATGGATTAGGTTCGGTTTGTTTGTCGTTGGCGTCTGGCCACCATGACTTCGACGTTAAAACCGTCACAGCGTGGTCATGGCAACTAACGTCATGATCACAAAAACCCTGTTTCCAGCTCATTTTCTTTCGTTCTTCCCTCCACCCCCTCCCTTTGCTTGACACATGGCTGCCGAACCAAAGGTGCTTTTCGACAAATTCCTTGTCTCTTGCCCACTTACCACACTCACTCACTCGCTTCCTTGTTGATTGTGTGTCAGACTGCACTTCGTTCCGAAACGATTCGCTTGGGCACTTTCCTCGCAGACTGCTTGACTGTCGGATGCTTGAAAGTATGTATGGATGTTGATTTCCCGGGCATCACTGGCGCTTTGTTTTAGCGGGATGGAATGCACAAGGCCCGACCTTATTGCACTTCTTCATTCGTCTTTTAGACATAAACAAACCTACCCTCTCCCTTTCCCATAGGGTTTCCGCCATTTCGAAGTCTACCTTCGTGGTCGGGAAGAGCTCTTGCTTCGCGTCTACAACAACAGCCACCGAACGGGTACGGCCGAATATAGGATTAACAAGAGTCACTTGCCGAATTCGGCGCCGCTGGCCATCGAACAGTGAGTGTCGTGATGCGTCGTGATCGCAAATGTGCCTCCAACGTCTCGTTAACGTTCATTTCATTTAATGACACTCTTGGCTCGCTCTAGCAAGGGGGTTGTGCCCCCCAGGATCCAACGAACGTAAGTATCTGTCTTGGTTTATGTATGATTGGTTCGGCATAAACGACGGTGTATGGAAAAGACCAGAGACAGGAAAGCTTGTTGAACGGTTACAACCAACATCCTAGGAGCATCACCACCCATTCAACCTACCCTTCCTCTCCTTGATTCCAAAGAATGACGAACTCTCCCGAGATTACGCCACCCACACCCATCAGCCCAATCGACAAAGAACTGCAAAGAGTAGGCTTTCTCGCTCTGTCGTGCATGTGTCTGCTATTATCTATGACATGTCTCATCTGTTGTGATTGTTTTACTAACACCACAACACAATATTTTTTAGGATGAAGAGAAGACTGCATTTTTGATAGCTGGATATGCTCGATACAAATGCCCGTATGTCTGGGTATGTTGCTTATGGGTGATTTGATGGCAATTTGCGTGGTGTGTTGAAATGTTAAGTTTTGTCGGTTTCGTGCTGGATATCGCACCCTCTCTCTCATTTTCTTGTACTTACGCCACAATTCTCGACCTCCGTCATAGTTGCGGTCAAACCATCGTAAGCTCGTACAACTGCCAGATAACGAGGAACTCGATGCGGATATTCCGCTCAAGCTGGACACGACCGCCCTGTGGAAGACACAAGGTACAACTTTGATATATACAGTCGTTTCGGATACGGATGGGGCATACCTCGTATTCCTATCAATTCATGGTGCTGTGAACACGTTTAAAATATTCCGTAATCCACCCGTGCCGTATAGATATCAGGCTCTGGGACATCATCGCCGAGATCATCACCCTTACTCTCACACCGTCCCCGCCTAACCCCTTTGAAGTTGATACTTACTACTTCGAAACGCTTCCGCTCGAGGAGTGCGTTACAACCACGGGTGCCATGATCGATTTTTTGCAGCGGGTGTGGGTCAATGCGAAGGAAGATTGTAATTACGGAAATCGAGGTTTGTGTTTGGATTGGGAAAGATAGTGCCCGTCATATTCCGTTAGGTACGAGACGTTCTGACGTACATTTCGTATGCACTCTACCCCCCCTTAAATAATGGCCACAGTCCTTGAAGATGTCAAAAATCTTCAGATCCGTCATTTCAACGCCTTTGAGGAGTTGCATGAGTTGGCAGTGGCGCACCGCGATAACATGGTGAAGGCGGGGAGCCCGGTAGTAGAGGGCGGGATGGGATTTGGGTTGGTTTAATGACGAGTATTACCCGATACCAATAAATGGGACCTTGTGACTGTAATAAATGGTTGCGAGCGTGACGTCAGACGCTACGTCCATTGTGGTCGAGAACTTGGAAGCAGGCTTCCACCTTTCGTAGCCATCGACCACGACCACGACCACTCAGTGTCAATGCAGAACGTATACAACTCGGTATTCTCGACCTTTCACTCCGTAAGGGAGTATCTGGCTCCCGTCCTCAAAAACTCAAAGTTTAGGGAGACCGGCTGCGTCACTCCTGAGGAGGTGAGTTGCTGGGCCTCTACCTGCATCGGTCGGTCAAACGCTTAGAACCGCAACGTACATTGCTTGTTTCCGTTACTCGAGATTGTAACTTATACATGTTTCACTTTTGTGCCGCCTGCGGCAGTTCGTCGCAGCCGGCGACTTCTTGGTCTACAAGTGCCCCACTTGGTCATGGTAACTTGAATACATACCTTTTTTTATCTTTGAACGCCCAGGACGGGGAATCTCTCGCCAATCTTCGAGTATTTTCACCGTTACTTAGAGACATGGTGCATTACATTACTCTTAGATGCAATTCACTGACATTGTATCAATTCTGCTACCCTACCATTACAGGGAAGGAGGCGAGCCGAGTAAGCATCGCGACTACCTCCCGGCGGATAAACAATTCCTCATCACCCGAAACGGTATTCTGATAGATTTTGTTTCTCTCTTTGTAATATTTGCGAGAATTCCTTTGTCGCCATCTGCTGGTTGACTGTTTGCTCTCTACTTGCCTCAACGTACAGTACCTTGCATGCGCCGCGTCAAGCAGATGGAATATAACGACGACGACGCCGAGACGCAGCTGGATGACGGGGACGAATTGGAGGGTGACGACTCGTGGATGTACACACACAGCTCGAGAGGTGAGCCCGGTTCCGGTGGGGTTGTGACTGGCAAAATGAGTGTGAGCTGACTTTTCTGCATGAATAGTGTCTCGTACCATCGACGAGATTGCGCGCAACATCGAAGACGATGACGCTGAGAACCCTATTCCCGAGCTAGAACGACTTGGGTTATCACCGATGCAGCCGACACCAGTATCAGAGGAGGAGAAGGCGCCCGAGGACATTCCTGACATGGAGGATATTCCCGATATGGATGAGGAGGATGATGTGGAGTGGATAGAGGCAGATGATCCGGTAAGTTCCGGAAAGTTATAGAAGTTAAGGATGACAGAAGTAATGAGTAACTGAAGGGGATGCGATGGAAATATCGGCGGCAGGTTTACCACACGCCAGAGCACATAGTGGATCGTGGATGTTGGATTGGGTTTACCGGAAGAAATGATTTGGCAGGGTTGGAAGGAGGTTGCAACGATAGTTATGTCGCCCAATGTCAGCGCTGTGACAATCGAATTCGGATCCTCGCTAATTCAGCGTAACCCATTTCCTATGATTGTGATGTGCAGGCAGCGTTGTCTACATCTGCGGTGGGCAAGGGCATCGACACTGAAGGTAATGACAGGTAAACAAATGAATCTTGTACTATCACATCTGAGCAACGCGATGGTAACTAAAGTGGAGAGAGTAAAGTATGCTATTTCTTGAGCAGCGGTAAGATTCTTCAGGTGCGGACGTACGATGTGTTCATTACGTACGACAAGTACTACCAGACTCCGAGGCTGTGGTTGTTTGGCTATGATGAGGTGGGTGATTGGAATTGTGGGGAGCGCAACATAGATGTTACTTTATTACGACTATACCGTGGTCTGGTTATTTCGATTTCACCATATATCTGACCTGAACTACACCAATCGGACGGATTCTTCAGCAACGACGTCCTCTCATGACGACGCAAATTTTTGAAGACGTTTCGCAAGACTACGCCAAGAAGACGGTCACGATCGAGACGCACCCGCATCTCAACATGAGCCTGGCGACCATTCACCCGTGTCGTCATGCACAGGTGATGAAGAAGATCATTGAGCGGGTGGGCGATACGGGGTTGGGAGGTGGGTCTCGGGAGAAGGAAGACAAGGATGTAACTGAGTGTGGGATTCGAGTGGATCAGTGAGTAAATTTTTGTTATACATTGATAATTGCATGAGAGTTCCAGGACAGGATACTAATTCTTCCAATATGCAGGTATCTGATAATTTTTCTCAAGTTCATGTCGTCTGTTGTGCCAACCATCGACTACGACCACACGATAAGCGCATGAACGGGACGGCTGACTGACGACTGACTGACTGCCGATTTCGCGATTTCGACAAACTATCCTTACGACATGACTGTCCAAATTAAATAATTATAAACCTTGTAACTCTGTCCTCTGCCCCCATACTTACCCCATAATGTTGGACGACTCCGTCGAGCAGGACGAGCTCGAAGAGTTCCGTCGCAGGTGGAAGCAGGAGGTCGAGGCCAAGAAGTTTGTAAAGAATTCCGGTGTACAGCCTCAGTTGCCAAAACCAAAGGCATTCCGTCCCTCTACAACGAGCGTTCTTGAGAGCCATTCGGCCGAGCCCGACGACCCGCCGAAGAGGGATCGGGACTCGCCCGTCGTGGGACAGAAGACTTCGTTAGAGTACTACATGACGGCAATTGAGAAGGAGAAGGTTGGCAATCTGAGTGAAGGTGAGAGAGCCTGTCCATTTCATGTGGGTTGCCATTGTGCATAATCGTCATTTTCCCTCTGCTTGCCAATCCCAACTTCCTTTTCGTACCAGCCCTGACGAATTACCGTCACGCCTTCAAGCTCGACCCAGACGCAGACGACTCATACCGCCAGCACTGGCAGCAGCACATTGCACCCCACGCCGCCGCCACTTCTGCCGCTGTCCAGAGCTCATCCACCGTGAAGCACGAGGACGATTTCGAGCGCCACGTCCACCTTGGTGATGACTACGAGAAGCCTAATGGTTTGGCGCCGAATGATACACTGGAGAACCTGTTAGCTCAGCTGCGGGGAATGCAGCTCGAATGCACGCCGTTGAAAGAGGACAAGCCCATATTCATCGCCATGTTACCAAGTGAGCGCAGGATTTTTTGTTGATTGCTTGTCTCAAGCATTCTTGTAATGTTCCTCTTATTACCCAAACACATTTTATAACAACCCACCTCCCTCGTTGTTTCTTTGCATCTCTCCACAGACGAAGTTCTTCTTTACCTTCTTAAACACGTCATTGTCGACTCTGTTGCCTCCGTTGCCCACTTCGCCCTGGTCTGCAGGAAATTTTTACTGGTCTCGCGTGACCAAACCCTCTGGCGGCACCTTTGTGAGCACGCCTACCACGACCCCAAGGACCATGAGGAGGCCCAGATTATTGCGGCCCTCGCGGACGAACCGGAGCCCAGGCGCACGCAGTTTGACCAGTTGAGGATCTATGGCGGGGACTGGCGAAGGATGTACATTGAGCGGCCGAGGCTGAGGTTCGAGGGCGTGTACATTAGCGTGTGCCATTATCTGAGGTGTGTTAGTTTTGGTCTTAGAAGTGGTTTTCTCGACGAATTGTGGGAGTGATGGGCTTTTGGGAAGACCCGAGGATGCATTTCATGTGATACGGTTCCTTGTCGATGGTATACTAATTAACCGTATCTTGATGTCCTCAAATCTTGTTTTCACCCCCTCAGGCCCGGAAGCTCCGAAAATTCCTGGAACCAGCCCATCCATCTTGTCACGTATGCATGCGCTCTGGCTGTCTGCATATCTTTGTCTCCCGCATCCCCCACTTACCAACCAACGCCATTGCTACCAGCTATTACCGCTATCTCCGCTTCTACCCCGACGGCACAGTCGTCAAGCACCTGACGACGGACGAACCCTCAGCGGTCGTCCGGCTTCTGCAGCCGACGCTAAAGCGCAAGAGCTTGTTCACGGGTACCTATAGCATCAAGGACGGTGGGGTCTTGGAGCTCGAGCTCCTCGACGCCGACCGGCCACGTGAGACCTTCTTCGCGACCATGCAGATCTGTAGCACTCACCGTGGTAGGCAGAACAAGCTTGAGTGGGTTGAATACTGCAGCTACAACTCGTTGCGCGAAAGTCGCACCGTCTTCCCACTCAAGATGATGAAGCCCTATTTCTTCTCGGTGGTCAAGAGCTATCGGTGGTGGTAGCTGCCGGAGTGGCCAAATCGATTACGTGATGTTTCCATACCGTACGGTTGGTGCACTTTCCAAGCCACAATATTTTGAGGCGGATCATTTGGCATGTGGACACTTATACGTAATTCATAATTTGGGACTATGTTGGCTTTGGGGAAAGTGAAGACATCCATCACACCACATGTCAACACCAAACAATGAGCGCATAGTTAGGAGAATTAACTTCAATTTGTACATAATTATATGGAACATAAAATACATCGCATCACGGTAGCCAGGACGATGGAAGGAATAATACACAAGGAACTAACAGCACTGCTGCCGATCTCGACGTGCATGCAAGTCCACACACGGATATCGTTGGGTTTTGATCGTGCTACCCATAAAAACAAGCACGTCTGCGAACCTATGAAACTTGTCACTTGCGTCCCGAAGAAAGATCCCTGAAAGAGGCTATGATACAATTCTTGATTTCCTTGTAACTCACAATGAGGCACGACTGTTCATCTCGAGACATGAGCATGATTTTCTCGTCCAGGCCTGCGTCCAGCTGCAAAACCGAATCAAATTGTTGGATAGGGCACAACCAAAAAAGGAATTATTGGGAGATGGGAGAGAACCTTTATTAGACATGAATATCCTAGAAAAGGAAAGTTCGGCCTCAAACCATCATCACTTACTTTGTTCATGCAGGTTAATACATGTACCATGTCTACAACGGGCACGCCGTTCTCATCCACCTGGTGGAAGACGTAATCCCGGAATAATTTGATCAGGTAACGGTCGCCTGTTTCTGACCAACTGGGATCCATATCAAATCTGCCCATTGCATAAATAAATATAAACAATTTCATTGTGCGCGCACACACATTAGCGGTGACGTTGGCTCAAATAATCTCATAAATTCTGGAGTGATCGATGACTTACTCTGGTCGCTCGTTGATGAATCCCATCTTACACAACAGTCGCACAAGACGCCCGTTCTCAAGTTCTCGACTCAACTCATTCTCAAGAAAGTCATTGTAGCTATGAAAAGGTTAATGTTAATAGTGATCATTAAATAATAGAGTGGGGCGAGCAAGACCAATGACAGAAAGTTTGCGAGGCTACATTATAAAGTGAAGTAAACTTGCACACCTCTCCCCCCCTCCCCCCCCCCTCCCCTCTCTTCTTTTCCTCTTTCTACACCAACGAATTGATAAATTATGTACATACTGATGAGCGCTGTTGATCTCGTGCAGGATTCTAGGCCCGATCAAGGTAACAACTTCGTCAATGGTTTTGGTAGGCATTGGTTTGCTCAGAAGACAGAGCACCACGTTTTTGAGCTCAGCCGAGTAATGCCGCGAGATGTATTCGAACGACTTTGGCAATTGAGTGATCGACGCTAGCGAATTGCATGCCAGAGCAATCACGAGTTTTCCAAAGGCGAGAAGATCCTCTTGCTGAAAGGAGATGCAAATACATAAGATGTGGCATACATGATATGACTTATGATCGCAGATTACAACACACACAATTTAATCCAAAATTAACAAAACAGTACAGTAAGCGAAATACCTGAAATCGGGCGACATTCTGACCGCCGTCATACTGCAGCATATCAAAGATGCCGCAGCAATTGAGACGTATTCTTGAAAGCCGCCATTGTAAAATTAACAAACAATAAGGAAATATTGGAAAATCTACATGACGTTGGGATTGTAGCATCGGCTCACCGATTCTTGCTCGTAAGCAGGATCTTGCTCGGCTCGATAACGCGTGCAGCGAGCCCGGCCGAGTGAATGGTCTTGAGCGATGAGGTCAGTTGTGTGATAAAGCTCCACAGGGTTTTTTCCGGAATATTCACATTACCGCCGGGAGGCTGCGACGGGGTAAGTCCCGAGGATTGCGCCTGGATGGAGAAGTACTTGTTGAAAAGTGTCGACGAACATGGGTGATAATCATAGACGAAGACGACGGCTGGGTGCAAAACAAACGAACCAAGACAGACGAGAAGCAATTGCGACGCGCGTGGTTAACAGAATGTATCGAATAAGATGAAGAGCTCCTAGCAAGATGAAATAGAACGTACAGTGATCTCCAAACGTTTTTGTTGTGAACGCTTCCCTGATCGATACAATATTCGCGTGGCGTATCCGTCGCCAACTCTCAATGGTCGACATGGCAACCTCGTTAGTAAGCCGAAATCCTATGAAACGGAGATTATATTATTACCAAACCTGCCCGTTGGGGTTTCGACTCAGACATGTGTAAAGCCCACCTTCGATTCGGCGCAACGCATACGTTCGCCCGTCCACAGTACACACAGCTTTGTAAACAGACGTCGGATATCCAAAGACCTTGGGTGACTTTTCTTGGTGTTCGTCAAGCGGATATAATGAGTGATAGACATGGAGCTCGCTCGGGAGATTCAGTTCTTGCGCTAGAGTTCAATTATCCAAAGACGGAATCGATTTGATGTTTCAGCATAAGCTAACCATATGTGCTTTCACGCAAACACGACTGCAAAAAACAAACCATTTGCCGTCCTGAGCACAGCTTCGTTTTTTTCCAGCAGCTCCTCCCGTAAATTGTCCGGCATGAAAAAGCCATGAATGGTCTTTTGATGCGGATGTAGATTCGACACGTGCGGCAGAGGTGTCGAGTAGAGATGATATTGCAGCTGTGACAGAGAATGCCGAGGACTCAGCCCAACAATGAAGCGAAACAAGATGCGGTGATGAATTCACAAAGAGATATTACTGGCAGAACATACAGGTTGATGACCGAACACGTGCGAATTTCCGTAATAATATTGGTCCATTTGGTTGCCCGCGTACATGTTTGTTACGCTGTACCGTGGCTGCGGGGATTGCGGTGTTGGGGATGACGGAACTCCCGACCCCTGTTGTTAAACCGCATTTAATCGTTTATAAATGTATCAATGTGATGCTATTATATGTATGATCTCCAATTTAACTTTGCAAATTTATAAGCATCGGAGGGTGATGCCGAGGAGTACTTGCATCACTTCCAAAGCCAAACTGGGCAAATGAGTTCGTTAGAGTGGTTACTCCACCAGTAGGTATGTTGCCCTGTGGGACCAAGAAGGGAGATGCTTGCTGACTTTGGGACGGATAAAAGGCTATATTCGGATCGAACGTGGAAACGCTTGAAAGCGAGGAAAAAAAAAAAGAAAA
>RBNI01003241.1:0-16343 GCA_003990745.1 Jimgerdemannia flammicorona
TTTAGGCACTTACTCACAAACCAGTATCTCTAGTGGTAAGCCCCTCTGCTGTTCTCCTCCTAACTTCACCAATAGCTTCTTCTGAATCTGCCTCCTCTGTACTTTTTCCCAGAGAACCTAGTTCATCTGTACTTTCTTGCCATTGACCACCTCAACCACCATTCTAGCCTCATACTCCTTCCAGACCTTCTGCCTCCTCTCAAACATCCCTGCTATATCCTTCAGCACCTTCAGCAAATCCTCCTCCTCCTCCTGTATCTTCACCACTCTCAACACCTTGTATTCCACTGCTCCTGTAAGCACACAACCTCCAAGCCACCAAAATCACATGTCACCCTCTGAACAAGCCACTGAAATCATATGCAACCTCCAAACAAATCTGGAAATCACCTGCAAGATCATGAAGCTGAGTCAAACCGAAGTCACAGCACATAAAGCTGAGTCAATATGAAGTTACAGAATACAAAACTTACACAAACGGGATCTTATCAATTAGGACCAAATGCATATATACTGAGTACTGAGATATCAAAACAGAGAACCCAAACAAACAACAAACCACAACTTCTGAACATACACAAATATGACCACCGAGATCTACAACTGTATCCACACTGACATTTGGAATATTATTGTCAACTGAGTTACACTCCCTCTGCCCCTCATAAATATCCATAGCTTAGCACCCCTCTACTTCATAGAAACCCAATGGAATACCCTGAACATGCTTAGCAAGGTCCACTAAATTGGACAAATCTCAAGCTACTATCAGATCGGCTGCCTCCTGGAAGACATGGTTGAACACCACCATGACATAGACATTACTCAGATGTCTCAACACCAGAAACTCATCACTCACAAACATCAAGAACTCTTTTATGAGTACAGCACCTTTATTCCCTGCCTCCAAGTTACCACTGCTGAAATGGTTGCTACCTTGTCCTATGGCCAAATCAATGACATGATACAAGAACTCAACCACAAGTACCTTGAGTATATTCAGACCACAGACAGAACCTTCTCACACCCCAATGACCATATTCTACAAATGCCTCAAGTCAGATATGCTATGAAGGATATCTATGATATAATCCACTTTGATGAAGATGAAGCAGAAGACAATGATCCCTCCAATGCTGACATGACCTCCAGCCAAGAATCTCTGCCAACCCTGATCACTCCACCAACCCTGCTGATGAACTTATAATAGTTCATAACTGCATATGAGACTTATTGGGACAATGACCACTGACATGAATACCAATCCACATTTACCTCTGATTACTTCAACTATAATGAAGAGACTAGAGAACACAATCTGTACTTTCAGACAACTCTTAAGATTGAACCAACCACTCCATCACCTGAGTATGAGTGACATGAACCATAGCTGCCAGCTTACTACAACCCCGTAACTTATAGTACTGTAATCTATAGAAGATATGTAGACAGCAAATCTGATGAAAGTGAAGATGATGCACACCTTCTTTGCCCATCAATGCCTTATCTAGTATATAAGACAGATGATACTATCCTGTGGGATAGTGACAAAGTTCCAATGTATTATTATCTTAGCAAACAAGGAGAAGTAATCTACGAACTACTCTTTCTAGATGACTACTTCATCAGAGATGATGTCATTAATAGTGATGTCATCGAAAACTACCCAGACAACATCTAAACCTATAAATAGCTTAGCAGTCATAGTATAGTTATATTAGCCTTATATAATATAACTGTAAACTGACTCAGCAATCAGACGATCTCTTGACATGTCAGATCACACTTGTACTATATAACTGCATTCTGACTTAGCAAAGTACTAAGTGCTACATCCATATTTAGTATAGTCCAGATAGCCCCTCACTAGTATAAATACCCCCTCCCCCAGACCTCAGAATCTCAGACTTGAATACTTAAACAATCCAAATATAACTTCTGAGCACTTCCCCACAATATCCCTTCACACAACTACTCCTAGTATAGCAATATCATAAATAGCGAATAAACCTATTTAATAACCCACAAACCACTCTTAAGTAAATCTGTTCCCCATTAGGTCCCACTCCTAACCCCATCATGAAATTTCCTAATTGGGTATTGTCTGCAGCAATACACTAATTCAACTAAGCTGGTCTTAGTTTCTTAAACTTTCTGAAATACAGAAAATCCTGAACATTCAGAACTAGTCCAAAAAAGGACTTTGGTTGAGATGTCAACCCGATCTTGAAATCAATAAGCATAGAGGATATACTCCATATGAAATTGATCTTGACCTTAAGAAAATAGTCTTCCAGAATATCCAGAACTTCCAGAAAACTCTTCCAGAACTACATAATGGTTACCCTAAAAAGCAATCCTCTTACAACTTGGTAGTAGTAGTTTACAATCCAATTCCACTTCAAGACACTTCCTTACCCCACTACAAACCCTTCTGAGAATTCCTATAAGTTAGTATAAAGCCCAACCTCTGAACTGGAATTTATCCTGAACCATCTGACAATCTGGAGAGAATTGAACCTGATGTACAAGAACAATTTGATCTCCACACCTGCAATAAGTGGAACAAACTTCACTCAAAGAAAGAAGTACTCCAATTAAATCAGCAAATAGGCGAAACCCTATTCACCGAACTCCTTGCTCTACATCCAGCAAGTCAAGATGAAGAAGGTCTTATAGAAGCCTTCTTTACTCTTCTCAACAAGAGTTTTGTTAGCTCTACAAATCTGAGCAACCTAGGACAACCAGCAGCAGTCTTTCTAGCCTTAGTTCCTCATGAAGTCCAAGCCTCTATAGCCAAGTGGCTCAACTCTACTGACTTTCACCATATCAGGACCAAGACTGCATTATACTACCATTTCTAGAACAGCAAGGCCCACTATATTCTTAAGGAAGAAGTAAGAGAAACCCTTCATCAACTACCTGACCCCAAATCAGAAGCAGGCCTAGCTACAGCCCTATCTGAACCTGAAACCAATACTGAACCAGAACTTGACTTTGAATTAAGTTCTTCTAAAATCAGATATACAACTGATTCTGTCTACTTCAATGCTGAGCAAACCCAAATACATGGGGACCAAACCAAAGAAGAGGAGGAGTATCTCAGTAAATTCAATCCCAGATATACTACTGAAGGAGATGCACCTCCATTAGGACAGAATATACCTACACAGTAATAGACAGCTACCTATTGAGCCCTTACTCCAGACCCACAGCTATTACTCCAGCAACTTACACAGACCCAAAGAACACTCTCACACTCTGCACCAGTACCTCAAGTAGTACCAGTAACACCACTACTAGCAGTCCAACTACCTCCAGTAAACAACATAGCAAACCAACAGATTCTAGACCTCACAGCTCAAGTAGAAATAATGGTAGCAACCATTACTGCCTTAGCTGAACAGACCTGACCTACCAAAAATCTGAGTCTACCTACCTTCAATGGTACTATACAGGAAGTTCAAAGCTTTATTAGTATAGTTGATACCAACTTTGAAGCCAATCAATAGACCAATGAGCGAGTTGCAGACTGCCTTCTAACAAACAATCAAGACCACAAACTGGAACAACTCTTTGCTACCACTATAGCCTATGTCCACCAAGTTGTTATATTCTTCTGAGAACTCGCTGAAGAATGGTGGTGAACCCTTCCTGAAAAATCCCTCATATGGGACACCTGACCTGCAGTAGTTGCTCAGAATGCAGCAAATAATGCCCCAGGATATAAAGTCCATCTTGCAGCCCCTGGACTGAAACAACTCATGATTGCTCAATACTACAGTGAAACCATGATTGCCAAATCTCAAGTAAAACTCCACAACCTCAAATTCGATGTATATGGTAAAAAAGAATTCAAAACCTTCTATATGAAACTCAAGTCACTTCTGAACACTGTTGGCCTAGAATACATTGCCAATGATGAAGCACAAAATGGTACAAGAGCAGACCATCTATTTGATGTACTACCTGAATAGCTTACTAGAAAAATCTGAGAACAAGGCTGCCCAGTTGGTTATGACTACCAATAATGGTGTCTAGCAAGAATCAAGACCATGGTCAAGTGAATCCTAACAGCTGGACCAATTCTGCCTTGAAGACAATTCAACAATAAGGAAAAGACTTAGACCAAGAAAGAAGAACCCAAGCATGAAGCATCCTGAGCTCTCTCCACATTTACCTCTTGGATACTCAGAAATCATGAACCTGCTCAGCTGAGTACCTTTAAGAAACTCACCAAAGGAGAAAGGAATGAACTTTAAAGAAGCGGAGCATGCTTCTATTGCTGAAAGACAGGATACATAGCCAGTGCCTGCCCCAACCAAAAACCCTGAATAGCAATATGAGCAACTGTTACTACTCTGCACCATCTCAATAACCTGACCACCAGAACTCTGGACTTTGTCAAGTTAAGACAAACTGCTAAGGCCCCAATCAAAGGAAGTCAAAAGGCAGCTGGATATGATCTGTATACAGCTGAAGAAGCTACAGTCTCTAACTGAGAAGTTAAGCAAGTCTACACAGGAATCAGCATCTAAATCTCTGAAGGATATGTTGGAAGAATATGCTATCACAGCAGCCTAGCATTGAAAGGACTCTCAGTAGAAGGAGGAGTCATTGACAAAGATTACATAGGTGAAATTATTGTCCTCATTCGAAACCACAGTTAGACACTCTTCAAGATCCTCATAGATTTCTGTATTGCCCAGATTCTATTTGAGAAAATCGAGTCAACCCTGATAGTTAAGGAAGTCTCTGAACTACTATCTACTATCCGAGGATCCAAAGGATTTGGCTCATCAAATAAGGCTCCAGCCCAACCTACCATGAGTAAAGAAGAACAATTCTACAAGAAAATTGAAGACAGATATATATCTAGTGGCTGATATCCCCATGGCATTGAAATGTACTCTTTCCAAATAATCAATGATTGCTTCTTTTGTGTCAATGAACTGGCTCAAAGAAGAACCAACAGAAGGAAAGCTCCTATAACTGAAATCACCACTATTGGATCAGACAAACTGCTTACACTTCAAGCTTTTGTCAACCAAACACCTGTCAAGATTATGATAGACAGTGGTGCTTCAGACAACTTCATCAATGAAGAAACAGCCAACAGACTCAAGGTCTTCACCTCTCCAGTATAACAGACTCAAGCAGTTGCTACAGCTGATGGAATCTCCCATGTCATTAGCAAGGAAGTCCACAATCTACCCTTCTGAATTGGTGACTATTGAGTACATGTTACTCTCCAGATAATACCACTTCCTGATAATGAAATCATCCTTGGAACCCCATGGTTGAAACAAGAAAACCCCATGATTGATTGGGTAAACCACTCTCTGACCATTAAGAAAGGATGCCACAACTTCAAACTGTAAGGTAAAAAGGACCCACTCAGCTCTAGTGACCCTGGACCAAAGATTACCCACATCAACAAGCTACAACTCAAGAAATTGGCCAAGAAATGTCCTCTCTTCACCATCTCCATCTGCCTATCTAAAGGAGAATCTGAGAACTCTGAAGAAGACTTTTTCAAGGTTGACAGCCATGTTAGACTCCTACTTCAGAAATTTCGAGACATATTCCTAAAGAAACTTCCAAAAGGCCTATCTCCTAAGTAAGAAGTAGACCATGCCATCAAGACCATCCCAGATGCTAAGCCAGCCTTCAAGTCAATCTACCACATGTCTCTGAGAGAAATTGATGCACTCAAGAAAGAAATTGACAAACTCCTAGAACAAGGATTCATTAGACCTAGTATATCACTCTATGGTGCACCAGTCCTCTTTGTTGTCAAGAAAGGAGAAGACCTATGAATGTATATTGATTACCGAGATCTTAACGAACAGATCATCAAGAACTGTTGCCAGAATTAATGAAATATTTGATAAGCTTACCAACCCACAATTCATGAGCTCTTTTGACCTATGAAATGATTACTGGCAAATTGCCATGAAAGAAGAAGACATCTACAAGACAGCCTTTTGAACTCACTATAGATACTTCGAGTTCCTGGTTATGCCCTTTGGCTTAACTAATGCTCCCATAACCTTCCAGACTCTGATGAATACTATCCTGCATCCATACTTAGACAAATTTGTTGTTGTCTACATCAATGATATCCTAGTCTTCAGCAAAACTCTGGAGAAACATCTAGAATACCTTAAACTAGTGCTACTGAAACTCCAAGAAAACCAACTCTTTACAAAACTTAGCAAATGTGAATTTCTCCTGAAAGAAATTCAATTCCTTGGACACATTGTCATGCCAAATAGAATTAAGGTAGACCCCAGCAAAATCTTTGCAATCAAGGATTGGCCCAGACCCAAGAAGCTGAAAGACCTCCAGTCATTCCTAGGATTAGCAAACTATTACAGGTAATTTGTTACCAACTTTGCTAAAATTGCTACTGCTCTTACCCAAATAACCAAGCACAGCAAGAAAGAAGAACAGCCCTAGACCATGAAACAAGAAAAAGACTTCAATAATCTTGTAAATTAGAGATCTGAACAAGATACAGCCTTTCAAGTACTAAAGGATACCTTGATAACTATCCCAGTACTTCAAGCGGCAAACCCTGCCCTACCATACAAAGTTACTACTGATGCCTCTGACCTAGCCCTTGAAGCAGTGCTCATGCAAGAAGGATACCCTATGGCCTATCACTCTCACAAATTCAATGATGCCGAAATCAACTATACAACTCACAAGAAGAAAATATTAGCCATTATAAATACTCTGATCAAATGGTAACCCTACCTAAAAGGAGCACACTTCACTATATTGACTGACCACAAGTTACTAGTCAACATTAAGACTCAGGCTACCCTCTCTTGAAAGTAAGCCAGATGGATGAAAGTCCTCACCAACTTTAACTATGAAATCCAGTATCACTCTAGCAAGGAAAATATTGTTACCAATGCAATCTCCAGACCACTGATCGAAGAAGTTATCCAAACCCTCACCCTGATTACAAACTCTATCATGGAATAAATTATCACAGCATGCACTGATGATAAAGAAGCTCAAGCACTCCGAGAAATCCTGAATAGTAATAATACTAACAAGCATGCCCAGTATCATCAATACCAACTAAAGGATAACACAATCTACTATAAAGACAGATTGTATGTTCCAAACAACTGAAACCTCTGAAGGACTATCCTATTCGAATCTCATGATGCCCCTATAGCTGGATATCTAGGATTTGACAAATACTATAAAGTTATCTCCCAAAACTTCTATTGGCCCCATATGGCAGATCAGCTCAAGACCTACATCACTTCCTATGATACCTGCCAACAGAATAAGTCCTCAACACTAGCAAAATCTGGCCTACTCCACTCTATTCCAATACCATCTGCTAATTGGGAATAAATCTCTATGGACTTTATTGTATAACTACTCTGAACCAAGAATAGGAAAGATGCAATTGTTATCTTTGTGGACTATCTCAGCAAACAAGCCCACTTTATACCAACTACCACTACTGTAACAGCACCAGACATAGCTATACTCTTGTTTGACAACATCTTCCACTATCATGGTCTTCTTAAGATCATTATTAGTGATCAAGACCCAAAATTCACCAGTCATTTTTGGAAAGCCCTCCATATATACCTTGGAATGAAACTTGCACTATCTATAGCCTTTCACTCCAAAACTGATGGCCAAACTGAAAGAATGAACTGAATTCTAGAACAAATGTTAAGGAACTATGTTTCCTACAGACAAGATGATTGGCATGAACACCTCACTGCAGTTGAGTTTACTTACAATAACAGCAAGCAAGCCTCTCTTGGAATGACCCCATTCTTTGCCAACACTGGACAAAACCCAAACACCCCTCTGACACTTATCCGAACTACTGATAAACCCTCCACAGTTGAAGCTTTTAAAGAATTCCTGCTCTGAATATGCAATCTAAGCCAGATTGCCATCAAGAATTTATCATGAGCTCAAGAACAACAGTCATAGTATATTAACCAACATCGCCAAGAAGAAACTTTTGATATTAAAGAAAAAGTTCTACTGGACATCTGAGGATACCGAGTTGACAACCTCAAGTATAGACCATTTATGAAACTGAATAGCAAGTTTATTAGACTATTCAAAGTCATTGTATAAGTCTCTCCTACTTCCTACAAATTGGTGCTACCAGATACTATTAAGATTCACCCAGTCTTTAATGTCCAACATCTCAAGTAATACAATGAGAATGATGATGAGCTATTTCCAAACTGAACCACTGAACCACCTGCATCTATTATTATTAATGACCAAGAAGAATATAAAGTTGAACAAATCCTCAACAAACATGATCACAAGAACCACCCAGAGTACCTTGTCAAATAGAAAGATTATCTAATTCACGATACAATATAGGAACTCAAGACCAATCTCCAGAATGTCATTGACTTAGTTCAGGAATATGATTTCTTGAACAACTGAAACCTGAATACTCCTGTATCTATCAGTTCATACTATACATATATTATACCTCCTGAATATTATAATTATCATGAATAAAATCAAGAACTCAGCAAGATAAGACAAAAATACCAACCCTCTAGAAAAAATAGCAAAACTGAAAGCCAGCCTATTCTCCCCATACTACTGGTGGGAAACGAGGTATAGACATTTAAGGAGATTCCTTAAAGAAAATTCTCCAGCAGTGAATAATATCAGAATCACTTCTGGCATATGGTATTGAATACACAACCCTTTAACATGTGAATCCAATATGTTAGGCAACTATACTATGAGCATGCCACTTCCTGAAAAAAATGGACTTTACTAGACTTTTGACCTCTCAAATAGTGTAACAATACTAGAACAAAATTAGAAGGCCCTGACGAGGATGTCAAAAGCTAAAAAGGGGAGAGTTGTAAGTACACAACCTCCAAGCCACCAAAATCACATGTCACCCTCTGAACAAGCCACTGAAATCACATGCAATCTCTAAACAAATCTGGAAATCACCTGTAAGATTACAAAGCTGAGTCAATATGAAGTCATGAAATACAAGACTTATACATATAAACAGGATCTTACCAATCAGGACCAAATGCATATATACTGAGTACTGAGATGCATCGAAATAGAGAACTAAAACAAATAACAAACTACAACTTCTGAACATATACAAACATGACCACCGAGATCTACAACTGCATCCGCACTGACATTTGGAATGCTATTATCAATCGAGCTATACCCCCTCTGCCCCTCATGAATATTCATAGCTTATGTAATAGTTCTAGTTTCTAAATGAGGAAGTGACTAGTTCTGGTGGTCCTAAGTAGCTTGAAGAGATACTAAGGATTCAAGTATTCTCGAAGGATTTCTGAGAGAAAATATTCTGAGGCTTTATTCATGAGAACAAAGGGGATATTTATACAAGATCTAAAAGAAGGATCTGGAAGAATCTGAGAAATCAAAGAAAAATACCAAGAGGAAAGTTCTTGGCAAAAATAACAAATGATGACAAATAAAGTTCTACAAGTTTTCAGGACATTCAGTGACTAGCTAAATAAGTACTAGTTAATGCTCAGTACCAAGAAAGGATTTCTAAGCATTCAGAAAATACTGGAAGATCATAGAATACTGAAGAAAGACAAAGAAAAGAAATAAACTATGCTAAAATATTACATCTCCCCCTCCTTAAGAATCAACATTCTTGTTGAATTCTCAAAGTTATATATAATAAACAATAAGACTAAAAGAAACTTCAAATTAAATGTATCAACTCATTGGTAAGGATTGGCTGTCCTTATATAAGGTGAGGGCCAAAGTATCATCTTGATTGGATGAGAACTGGTTCAAACCTCATTGGTTGCAGGATTTATAGGGTTCTCCTATATCTCTTGTTTCTGATGCTGTATCCCTTAGAGAGCTCCAATGTATAATGTGCCTGATCAGCACAGTAGGTCATCTACTATCCAAGGGGAGAACCTTACAGGCAGTCAATGAGTTCCTTTTTGCTCAAACTCTTGGATGAGGTCTTGGGAGTTCTTGAGGTTGGTAGTAGGTTCTCAGGTGGCATCATATTCAGGGTAATCCATCCACTTGACTAGGTATTCTGTGTGATGGTATCAGACTCATTTGTCTAAGATTTTCTCAACTTTATACTCAATGTGGTCTTCAACTATGACTGGTGCTGATAGTGTCGGAATTCAGCCAGGGTATGGGGGTAACTGGTTCCAGGCCTTGAGTTGTAACATATGGAATACTGGGTGTATATGCATGGTTGTTGGCAAGTTGAGGTGATAAGACCAGGTAGAGACTTGCTCAGTGATCTCAAAGGGTCCAAGGTACTTGGGCTGGAATTTGGCTGACTGGTGGTTGACTTGAGATTGAGCCTTGATGTTGTTGGCTTTGAGTAGAACCATATCACCAATGTTGTAGATGATATCTCACTGCTTCTTATCTGCATACTTAGCTTGATGTTGCTGAGCCTTTTGCAGATTCATAGTGGTGATCTTGAGAAGGGAATCCATTTTGTCGATAAGGTTCTGGGCTGTGGGGACTTGTGTGTGACTGGATTGCTGGAATTAGACTAGGCTTGCAGGGGTCTCAGGGTTTTGACCATGAAGTAGCTGAAATGGGGAAAGACCAGTTGATGATTGGTTGGTATTATTATAAGTGAACTCAGCATAGGTCAGATAGTGGTCCCAATCATCTTACTCATAAGACACATAGTTTCTGAGCATTTGTTCAAGTGTTCTGTTTATTTGCTCTGTCTGTCCATCAGTTTGAGGATGGAAGGCAGTGGACATAGCAATTTGAGTTCTAAGGGTCTTGAAGAGTGCTTGCCAGAAGTGACTTGTGAACTTGGGATTGTGGTTGCTGATAATTACTCAAGGAAGTCCATAATGGTGGAAGACAGTCTTGAAGAAGATTCTTACAATTTCTGGGGCAGTGGCATTGGTTGTGGTTGGCTCGGCAATTGTAATCTTGGTGAGATGGTCTACAAACACAACAATAGCATCATAGCCTGTTTTGGTTTGTGGGAGTTGCACAATGAAGTCCATTGTGACTTGTTTGAACTTCTTGGTCAGAATTGACAAGGGTTGTAGAAGACCAGCAGGTACTTGGTTGCTTGACTTGTTTCTTTGGCAAAGATTGCAACTTTGGACATACTCTTTAATTTCCTTGAGCATGTTTAGCCAGTAGTAGTCTCGTTGGATATTCTTGATGGTCTTCTCAGTTCCAATATGACCAGCTAGTGGGGAGTCATGGTGTTCATGAAGAATCTTGTACCATAGTTCAGGGTTGGCGGGAATATATACTTTGTCTTGATGGTACACAAGGTTGTCCTTGATGGTGTACTTTTCCTTGAATTCCTTGGTGTTTCTTTGTAGAACCAGAGAGTCTTGTTTGTAAGCCTTCTTGATCTGATTGAGGAATTCAGATGCTACAGTGACTTGTAAAATTGCGGCAAGATCAGGTCTCCTTGAAAGTGCATCTGGTACAACTAGAGTTTTGCCAGGCTTGTAGATGATGTTTGGGGTGAAGGTCTGAAGTAGTTGGCTCTACTTGGCTTGTTGGCAAGAAAGGGTTGGTTGAGTGTTAATGTACTGAAGGGACCTGTGATTGGTGATCATGTCAAACTCAACTCCTTCTAGATAGTATCACCAGGTCTTGAGGGTATGTATGATTGCCAGGAGTTCCTTTTTGTGGGTAGCTATCTTTTGTTCTACTGAAGACAATTTTCTTGATTCAAAGGCAATAAATCGGTGTCCTTGACTATCATCTTAGGAAATGACTGCACCAATAGCAAAGTTAGATACATCTGTAGTGACCATGAACTTCAAGTTTGGGTCCATGTTTCTCAGGACAGGTGCATGGGTCAGGTAGTTCTTGAGTTCTTGAAAAGCTTGTTGACAGAAAGCATCCCAGATGTAGGGGACATAGAGATCAGAGTTGGGTTCCTTTCACAGGAGGTTTGTCAAAGATTCTGCAATACCAGAGAAGTTCTTGACAAATTGATGGTAGTATTCAGCCAGACCAAAGAAGGACCTAAGTTTGGTGAGGTTTGCTGGTACAGGCCACTGTTCAAGGGCTTGTATTTTCCTTGAGTCTACTTGAATTCCTTTGGCTGATACAATGTGTCCAAGATATTTAACTTGATCCTTGAAAAATTCACATTTCTTAAGCTTTGCATAGAGCTTGTTCTTATAGAGGATCTTGAGGACTTGTTCAATATGCTTGTGGTGTTCTTCTTCAGTACTACTGAAGATCAGGATATCATCAATATATACAAGTACAAAGATATAGAGCTAATCCTTGAAGACAGTTTGCATGAGATCTTGAAAGGTTGCTGGTATATTAGTGAGACCAAAGGCCATAACTAGAAATTCATAGAGTCCAAAGGGTGTCATGAAGGCAGTCTTGGGTATGTCTTCTGGCTTGATTCAAATTTGGTGATACCCAGAGATAAGATCAATCTTGGTGAAGTACTTTGCATTCTTGAGAGCATCAAAGATTTGATCTATGAGTAGTAGCAGGTAGTGGTTCTTGACTGTGATCTTGTTGAGTACTCAGTAGTCTATGCACATTTGTAGAGTATCATCCTTTTTCTTGATAAATAGGACTGGGGAGCCAAAGGGTGACTTGCTTGGCTGAATGGCTCCTTGCTCGATGAGTTTATTGAGTTCCTTCTTGACTACTTCAATTTCGAGTGGAGACATATGGTACATTTTCTTCTTAGGTATAGCTGCATCAGGTACCTGGTCATGGTCTCTTGAAGGTGGTAGACCAGGTAGTTTGTCTGGGAAGACATCCTTGTACTTGTTCAGCAGTAATTTGATGCTTTCACTAATTGATAGCTTCTTGTCTTCTTTCTTTGGTTGGATCAGTACCACAAAGGTACAGGTAGCTTTCTTGAGGGTCTTTTTGAACTGAATTGCTGAAAGGGTAGCAATTGGGGTTCTTGTCTGAGTCTTGTCTGACTTGATGGTAATGTTGGCTCCATCCTGAATCAAGGTGACTTCATTCTTGGTCCAATCAATCTAAGGGTTGTACCATATAAGCCAGGATTTGCCTAGGAAGGTCATGGTCTCCTAGTGGTGCTACCTCGAAATCTAAACATTCCCAGTACTTCTGGATCTTGAGGGGAAGTTTAGCGGCAATTGAGTCAATTGGTAAGGTAGTGCCATCTGCAGTGACAACTCTACCATTCTTGCCAAGAATCTTGAGCTTATCAATGAGGTTCTTGTTGATAAAGTTTCCAACAGCTCCACTGTCTATGAGAACATCTAGTTCTTGTCCCTTGACTAGACCTTTGAAAATAAGCATTGAATTGGCTCAGTTCTTGGCTATATTTGTAACTTTGTCAGTACTGCCAAAGCCTTTCTGATCTCACTTGGTTGAAGACAGCTTGGTGACTTCTTTGATAACTAGTAGAGTGGCTTGCTCCAGGATGAGCTGTGCAATTCTGTCTCCTTCATTGATGGTATATGGTTGGTTCTTGTGGTTGACTAGCAGGACTTGCATTTTGCCTTGGAAGTCAGGATCAATGACTCCAGCACCAACATCTAATGAGTGCTTGAAGCTGAGACCAGATCTTGGTACAATTCTTACATAATGTTCCTTGGGGATTTCAACTGAAAGGCCAGTTGGAATGAGCCTTCTTTCATGTGCAGGAATAGTGACTTGTTGTACTGCTTGAAGGTCCAAACCAATGGCTCCTTCTGACTATACTTGAGGGATCTGGGCCTTGGAGTTGACTCATATGAAATTGAGTACAACTTCTTGTTCAACTGATTGACCTTGAGTATCTTTGGACAGGACCAGGATTCCCTTTGGTTTGGTAGTTTTCTTGGGACATTTAGTTGCAATGTGACCAGACTGGCAGCAAAAGAAGCAGGCTTCAGCCTTCTTGAAGCGCTTCTTTTCCTCGGGTGTAAGCTTGCTTTTCTTGTTCTTGTTGATAGTATCTAGGTCCATAGGGGTAGGTCCAACAGTTCTGACTTTGGGTTCCTCCCTTCTGTGGTTGTTGTTATTGAAAGGCAGTCTCTTCTGTTCAAAGCAGTGCCCATAGGTGATGACATCAAACCTATCAGCAATTTTCATTACTATATCTAGGTCCTTAGATTCTTCTAGTTCAACACGAACTTGGGTTTGACCTTTCAGGCCTCAGATGTACTTGTTGACCTTCTCATCTTCAGTGACATGTGGTAATTCTAGCAGGATTGACAGAAATTGTACATTGTATGCTTGCACAGACTTAAGTTGTTTGATATTTGCCAGATGTTCTCATACAGTCTTGGTGCTGTTGATTGGTTTGAATTGGCCTTGAATGGTATCAGAGAATTTGCCCCAGATCTTGATTTGGTCAGAGAATCTGGTATTCTGGATATGATTTTACCACCAGATTACAGCATTCCCTCAGAGGAGTGTGGCAGTAAATTGGACTAGTGTTGCTTCTTCCAAATTGGTCAGTTCTCTATATTACTCTAATTGGAAAAGCCAGGTATTGGTAGACAGTCCTCCTCTTTGACCATCAAAAGTGTCAGGCTTCTGAGGCTTGATAGTGACTGCTGTCAGATGTATTGATGTTGGTGGAGGTGCAGAGATATGAGCAGAGGCCTTGCTTTCCTTTCTTTCTATGCATTCTTGAAGTTGAGCAATATGAGCTAATGTAGTCTGCAAAAGACTCTCAATGGCCCCATTTGACTGGGTAGGGTTTTGCTGTTCCTCTTCTTCTTGCTGATTGTATTGATTGTATGAGGCATTGCTTGGACTATAGGTACTGTATGAAGGGTTCCACCTGTTGTTCTCCATAGTGTTGTGACTGATATCTTGAGAGGTGTCTTGATAAGGCTAGGTGTAACTTAACTGCTGCTACCAAGTGTAATGGTTCTAGTTTCTAAATAAGGAAGTGACTAGTTCTGGTGGTCCTAAGTAGCTCAAAGAGATACTAAGGATTCAAGTGTTCTTAAAGAATTTCTGAGAGAAAATATTCTGAGGCTTTATTTATGAGAACAAAGGGGATATTTATACAAGATCTAAAAGAAGAATCTGGAAGGATCTGAGAAATCAAAAGAAAATGCTAAGAGGAAAGTTCTTGGCAAAGATGACAAATGATGACAAATAAAGTTCTACAAGTTTCCAGGACATTCAGTGACTAGCTAAATAAGTACTAGTTAATGCTTAGCACTAAGAAAGGATTTCTAAGCATTCAGAAAATACTGGAAGATCATAGAATATTGAAGAAAGATAAAGAAAAGAAATAAACTATACTTAAATGTTACAGCTTAGCACCCCTCTACTTCATGGAAGTCTGATGGAATACCCTGAACATACTTAGCGAGGCCCACCAAATCAGACAAATCTCAAGCTACTACCAGATCAGCTGCCTCCTGGAAGACATGGTCGAACACCACCATGACACGGACATTACCCAGATGTCTCAACACCAGAAACTCATCACCCGCAAACATCGAGAACTCTTTTATGAGTACAGCACCTTTATTTTCCGCCTCTGAGTTACCACTACTAAAATGGTCGCTACCTTGTCATATGGCCAAATCAATGACATGATACAAGAACTCAACTACAAGTACCTTAAGTACATTCAGACCACAGACAGAACCTTCCTACACCCCAATGACCATATTCTACAAATGCCTCAAGTTGGATATGCTATAAAGGATATCTATGATATAATTCACTTCAATGAAGACAAAGCAGAAGACAATGATCCCTCCGATGCTGACATGACCTCCAGTCAAGAATCCCTGCCAACCCTGATCACTCCACCAATCCTGCCGATGAACTTATAATAGTTCATAACTGCATATGAGACTTATTGGGACAATGATCACTAGCACAAATACTAACTCATGTTTATCCCTGATTACTTCAACTATAATGAAGAGATCAGAGAATACAACTTATACCTTCAGACAACTCTCGAGATTGAATCAATCACTCCATTACCTGAGTATGAGCGATATGAACTACAGCTGTCAGCTTACTACAACTCCGCGACTCATAGTGCTGTAACCTATAGAAGATATACAGACAGCAAATTTGATAAAAGTGAAGATGATGCATCCCTCCTTCACCCACCAATGCCTTATCTAGCATATGAGATAGATAATGCTATTCTGTGGGATGGTGATGAAGTTCCAATGTATTATTACCTCAGTGAATAAGGAGAAGTAATCTGCAAACCACTCTTTCTAGATAACTACTTCATCAAAGATGATGTCATCAATGGTGATGTCATTGAAGACTACTCAGATAGTATCTAAACCTATAAATAGCTTAGCAGTCATAGTATAGTTAGATTAGCCTTATATGACATGACTTTTTTTTTTTTTTTTTTTTTT
>RBNI01003242.1:0-16342 GCA_003990745.1 Jimgerdemannia flammicorona
TAGATTGGGAACGAGACTAAGAAGGGTGCACTATATCATAGTGCTCAATTAAACCTCTTATTTCATCCTTATCGGTGATACGAATAATGAATATGGTTTACCCTTATGATTGACAGGTTTTTTCCCTTTTTTTTTTTTTTTTTTTTTAGGGAAACGGAATGCAATGGGAAATTTTGAGGTTTAAGTGTGTGACAAAATCAATTCAGGATGGCAAGCGTGGCCAATAAAAGCTGGACGTCCATGACCCCTCCCACCGAACAACAAGTAATCCTTTATAAAGCGGCAAAAAGACTGCATTGTCTCTCTCCCCAACACAACCCAACACTGCCCCACAATGTCCCACGTTACCAACTTCTTTAACGACAAGACGATTCTTCTCACCGGCGGAACTGGCTTCTTGGGCATGTGTCTTGTCGAAAAGCTCCTTCGCACCGCCAACATATCGAAAATATTTATTCTGGTGCGAGGTTCAACAGATCGCCTAACTCAGATATGGCGAAACCACCTTCCCCACCACGCCGAGGCGATGATCAGATCTGGCAAGGTGACGCCTTTGGTTGGCGACGTCGCTCTGCCTCAACTGGGTCTCTCCGTTGCTCAGATAGACGAACTATCTCGAACGGTCCAGATTGTAATTCATGGTGCGGCCAACATCAGCCTTAAAGCCTCGCTCGCCACGCTCTTCAAAGACAACGTCAAAGCCTCATTAGATCTCGCCGAGTTGGCGACACGGTCGTTTGTTCGGTTGGAGAGGTACATCCACATTTCAACCGCATACGTAAACAGTCATCTCGCCGACGGCTCTATCATCAAAGAAGATTTCTACTGGCACACATCTAGCAACGCTGAAGAAGAATACCGACAGGTTTCCCAGACCGGCGACTCCCCTTACACCAAGCTCTTCCCATTCCCTTACGCCTATGGCAAGCATCTCGTCGAGAGGCTCCTGCTCTTGAGATATCCGAATCTCCCTCTCCTCATCATGCGTCCCACCTGTATCGGTCCCGCGGTACAAGAACCGCACCCTGGATTTGAAATCCGAGGGTCTTCTCCCGCTTCGGGATTCGTGTTCGGCTTCCTCTCTTCCAAAAAGCCCGTAACCTACTGGCCGTCCACCCGTAATATGGATGGTCACAACATCATCGACGAGATCCCGGTGGACTTTGTGGTGAACAGCATCATCGTCCACGCAGCATACGGCACGATGGGCATCGCCCACTCGTCGACTAGCTGCTCCGCCCCACTGAAGCTCCGTGACCAATTAGAGTGCGCGTGGAAGACAATGCCGGCGGCCGGCCGGCCGCAGTTCGTGTTCACGAGCGACCTCAAGCACTCCGAGTTCTGCAGAACCGCCAGGCTTTACTTCGCGTTTGGCAACGAGTGGTTCTACGACGACCAAAAGACAAGGGAACTAATGGAAAGGATGTCGCCGGCGGATGGGATTGCGTTCAATGTGGATGTCAGGAGCTTCAACAGGTGGTCGCACAATAGTAAAAGGGCTGCGGTGTATTGGTATGAGTTGACAAAGAACGAAAAAATGAAGCAGAAAAAGGGAATCATGCCAGTGCAGGCAGGCCAGCTCGCTCTGGCTCGGCTATAAGTCACGGGTAGTTGTGGTATTCTTTATGTTTATGTTTTTTTTTTTTTTTTTCTACCTTAAGCGACAACAGGAATTGTTTCATTAAATTTCGGTGCCATCGCCATATGGTGCGTTGACCGGTGCCAAAACGTAGTAATAGAGCCATACAGCCATAAAGCATCCAACATTGTATCACATTCATGTAACGCGACTATAAAATTACACTCACAACCAAGCCATCCATTTTGTGTATTGAATTGTTTGCCACTGTCGACCTTAGAGCCGCAGGAATAATAATTTCATGATCAAGCAATGTGCTTAAGCAATTGAGAATATTGGCTCGCGCCACGGTGATCATAAAACTTTATATTTCCCCAAAGTTCGAGTAGCCACCACTCTGAATTTGGCAAAATCAACCTGAGTAAAACGTTCTAGAACTCCCATAATATGATTCTAACGTTCCATCAAGGACAATTATGGGCTGATCCCGTCGTAACACCAACAAGGGCTGTACATCTTTTTTGGATTACCGCTGCCGTTACCGTTACTAACGTAATAGATACAAAACTTTGTAGAGGACTTTGGCATAGCGTCTGCGGATTCCGTACCTTGGAGCGCCGGAGAATTTGGTCTCGGCGAAACATTCCCGACGATGTGAGAGTTGATCTTCCGGGGTCCAACGTGATAAATGAATGCAGATCTACGATAATGTCGCCCAGGATTTTAAGAGTCCTGGCCGTAACTGGCCGCGGTCATCTACAACTTGTTACACATACATTTTAGCACAGCGGCGACTTCCCGTCAATATCGAAACCATCAATTTTGCGTGAACCCCATGGCGAGAATCACCCACCACGGGGTACCCCCATTCTTTTTTTCCGGCGACACTCTCGGTAATGGTGTGGCTGGGTTCGTGTTTTCCCGTCCGAGAAAAGCAATTTTTGCCATATCGGGAGGAGAGTGACAGCGAAGGGTGATGAGGATGGCAGTTTGGGATTTGTTAGGCATCGCACCGGAGGAGGGCGAAAAAGACGAGCTAGGTAATTACGCCTTTAGGGTTGGGCTCGTGATTCATTAGAGGAATCTTAGCACAGGGGGGGTTTCAGCGCTTGTGATGATTCGACTGGTGCCTGATGTTATCGTTGTGGATTGACAACTGTCTAGCATCTAATTAATAGTAATCCTCCATTTCCTTTGTAATTCCGCACATGACTGATGATGGCGATGATGTTGTATTTTGAAACATTCTTGTGCGACCGGCCCGCAAAGGGTGATCAGTGCGATTGCTACGCTCGGTATCCCGAAAAGGCCGAGTGAGGTTGCGCTGGCAGTGCGCCAGGAGGTTCCGGATGACATGTTGCGGAATGGAGAGGCGTATATTCCGTGCGGACGAGTTTCTCCGTGGCGCATGAGGGGAAACAAGAGGAGGAAATAGCGGCCAGTAGGGTAGGATATTTTTACACCTTCCAGATGCGTGGGTGGGTCTGTGACTGCAGCACGGGTTTATAAATTGCTGCTTCTTTTGTGTACGTCCAATCAAGACACATCCGGAACTCCGTTTCCGGGCCTTTCTCAAATACCACGCCCTGCCACTCAATTTCCCGTCTTTTTCCTCGCATCAAGCAGAAACACAACCACCACACCAACACATGGCCCGTCTATCCACCCTTGTCGTCCTCCTTGCCGTCACTCTCTCGGCTACTGCCCAGCGACCCATTAACTATGTCTCTCCGACCGTCCCAGGAGAGGCTGCCACGTCCCAGTACGTTTGATCACCACTTCACCTTCTCGCGCTTCCCTCAGTATTCCTTACAACTCAAGGAGCTCACATAATGCCCCTACCTAACTCTTCCGTTTACTCCCCACACCAACTATAGGTTTGGTATCCTTGGCACCGTGACCGCCATCTCCGACGACCCTGGCAACATTCTTAAGCCTAATAACGCCACCTCTGCTACCGTCACTGTCCTCTGCTCCTACACGGGTGTCCAGGCCATCACCGCTTCCTCGATCACCGTCCACGACTTCGGCACCTACAACAGCTACTGTGCCGCATCCGTCAACGTCGGTTTCACAGGCCTCTTCTTCCTGAACGCGACCCTGCTCGGTGGCTCCCCGACCACGAACACGACCGAGACTGACTTCAAACTCTCCAACCACTGCGTCTCGCTATTCCCGGCGAATTCGTACACCCTGGCCGCCATCAAAAACGTCACCGGCGCCAATCCGCAAGGCTCTCAGTGCGACTACACTCCTTCCTCCACGTCCACTCCTTCCTCCACTCCTTCCTCCATGTCCACCTCGGCTTCGTTGGCCAACGCTACGTCCTTGCCCATCAATAATGACACGGCTCCCACCACCGGCGCGGCGGACAGTGTTTCGGTCAACGGTGCTGTCTTCTGGAGTGTCATGGCCGCCATAGCGAGCGTTACTGTTGCTCTGCTTTAAGCGAGAATGAGGCGGTGTATATTTATAGGTCTTTTGAGCACGGTGGACGGTGGTGATTTCTTGGGACGTTGTCACTTCAGATATGGGGGGCCATGCCGCTTGGTCCTCCAGACCGCTGGGATTTGAGGGGGTTTTTTTAATCTCACCAAGCATACACGCCGTCGCCACTTTCGTATAGATACGGTCAAAACCCACCTGCCTACGTAAATATATGTACAATTAGGAAAATAAATAAACTACTATGGTTATTTCGGTACCATTCCAGTTCGTTTGTTTTTGCTTCCCTCCGTGACCTAGAAGACAATTACGTTTAGAGTCAATTATAAAAGGAGATAAATGTGCGTGATTGTGCATAGTTGAATAATGAGAACAATAGTATCTGAAAACCAAATCTATTATGCTTAATATTATCAAGATACTCACCTTCTCCATGTAAAGCAAGGTATTCGGTATTCGTATTCAAGTCAGTGGTAACGTCATCATTTGGTCGCGAAATCCATGTTCTTACCATAAAACTTGTCCAAAATCCCCCAACTGAACTTTGGCTGTTTAATAACAAGGATAATAGCATTGTCTGGAATGCGTTGTCGACCCTTTTTATTTGTGGCATAATATATAAACTTGCTGCTTATGGGTGTCAGACCTCCCTACCGTGAGCAATTTGAAGGGGGGTGCGGGATAGGGAATCATCTTCCTTTGTAGGATTATTAGAATATATCTATTTGACTTCTCGCCCCATGCTTTGCGCTCTGCATTTCGCGCTCCTCTGTATATACCCCGTTGCTGTCTGTTCGATTTCGCGCTTGTCGAACTGATCGATTGTCGGTTGCCTCGCGTGCACCTTTCCAATCGACGCATATCAAGATGAGCACGGTGCACGCACGGTGCACAAGGCGAGCGCGGTCTACAAGACGGGCGCGGTCCACAAGGCGAGCGTGATCCAGGGCGCAATATTACAACAGGGGATACGCCGCTTGGAAATGGAGCAAAAAGAGATGACAAAATTACATAACATTTTAGTAGAACCGTTTAGAAATTCGTTGCAAAAAAGCAACACAGGGTTACCAATCTCTACACAACTCACGTTACTCCTTTGGGGAGAAACATTGGAGATGACATATCTGTTGGCAATTTATTACCATTTCTTCTATTTACAAATTCCCATCTCATCTGCTCCATCACATCTGTGACGTGGCTCGTGCGTGTCAGATTCAGGTCAGCGGGAGGCGTCTTATCGTTGTCTCCGACGACTACTTTGGTGATGGCCCAGTACTCTATTGTCATCACGACGCGTTTCTCGTATGGCATCTTGTCGTGGGTGCGTTGAGTGATGATTTCAGCTGTCATGACGGACATCAAGTGGATGCTGGCTGATGAATTCAAAAATGGTCCTTATACTGATCAGACAGCAGCAAACGCTACAACGTTTAATTCGCCTGCTATACTGTACCGTGCATTTATTAAATGGCATTTATGAATTATATTTATTTCATGAGTCAGTCTCAATACTCAATAAAGGCTTTACCTCATGAAAGTGTACAGGGTGGTTATTGATAGCTAGAGCTCCTTTTCAACTTGAACGACGATTGGGTTGGAAATCTACATTAAACTATTTCTCCTCTCAACCACCTGTCAATCGGCAACTGGAAATGCCTGGCAATAAATGTGAATAGACTATTTCTTAGCACAAACAAGCTTGTGCTGCTTCCAATGGGCCTTCTGATGTTCCTTGCTGCAATACCAGACCTTTTTGCACACACTACAAGCCTTGTCGGCTATCTGTTCGCACATAGATATAGAGCACTTCCTCATATGCCTGGAAAACGACGCCATTTTCAGCATGGATTCTGTCATCGCTATTGTTGAGAAATCGACGGGGTCGAAGATCGGAAAACGTTTGGCTTCGGCCTCGAGGCCACGGTTATAGAACTCAGTTGCCTTTTCCATATCTAGCGTGCGGTAGCACAACGCCATGTCAAACAGCACCTCAGACATCTTACGGTCTTCAAGGGGGGCATGCTCCAGGTACACATGATAGTCGAGCAAGGCCATAGGGGGCATAAACTTCATCTTTGCCGCCCCTCGCAGGTAGTAAGCGAAATAGCCATTTTTTGGACCGAGAATTTGGACCGCGACGTCGAAATCTGAGATGGCGTCTTGATACCTCCTTGAAAATGCCTTCACATTCCCTCGATATAAGTAGAACGCGGACTCTTGTGGGTGTAACTTGACGCACTCGTCCATTAAGGAGAGTGCTGTGCTCCATGGTTGTTTCAAAAACACAGAAAACACTGCGAGAACGAATTTCGCCTCGGCGTCGTGTGGATTTTCGAGGATGTAGTCTTGAAGGATATGCGAGACTGGCTCGAACAACTGCATCGGGACAGAGCAGACAATATCGCAGAGTTTGAATGCATGGAACAATTCGTAGACGAAGCCTCTAATTTTCCCATCGGACAGGAAGACGTCACCGCGGAGGTAATGCTGTTTTGCGGCTATCATGATATCTCCGACACGGGTGTTTGCGTACGCAGCGAGCTTGTCCAAGGAGTACCGATCTCCAATGCCCTGGTAGGGTGCTACAGGGTGGAGAAGGGAAGGCTGGATTTCTTCCACCAATTTTATGAAGGTGTTAACCTCCTCGATGTATTCCTTGCCACGCTCCGGATCATTAAATCTTTTTCCAAACTTCGAACTGGAATACCTCCGTATGCGTTCCTGGTTTGTGACGGGTTCTGAGGCGTTACTGTCCGTGAGACCTTCTGAGAGCTCCCATTTCTGAACACGACGAAGCAGTTTCTCGAATTCAATATCGCTTTCACACTCGCGGTCAAGTATGGTCCTTGTAATATCGACGCCGTTTTCTTTTGCCTTTGAGAGCCAGCTGTTAGCCTTAGCTATATCTCTTTTGTTGCCGTAGTCGCCGAATTGATAGAACTCTGACAACATTAACTGCGCTTGAGGGTTATTCAGCTGGGCGGCGTCTCGGATGTATTTGACTCCTTTGCTGATCCGCTTGGGTTCGACGAACGTTGGTATCTTGTTGAGGTAGAGGAGTCCAAGTCGAAACTGCGCCATGGGAAGTTTCTGCTTCGCCGCCTTTTGGAACCAGTGCAGCGCCTGTTCGACGTCCGGATTCTGCCCGTCGATTCCTTTTTCATATGCCGTTCCCAACATGCACATCGCCTCCGCTGTGTCACTTTCCGCCGGGGAAGAACCGAGGAAAGACTTTTCAAGTGCAACCAGCGCGAGCCAGTGATTGTTTGCCGCTGCTTTGCTGTACCAATTGCGGGCCAGCCGGATGTTCTTCTCGATGCCAGGGTATCCTGCAGCATAAATCGAGCCCAAATTGTATTGCGCTACGGGATGGTTCTTCTCGGCGGCTTTGGTGTACATCTCGATTGCTTTCGGAATGTTGACGGGTGTACCTCGGCCTTCCACGTAGGCAACACCAAGGTTGCTCATCCCAAAAGGTTCGTCCCCCTCAGCCGACAGTTTGTAATGTTGGAATGCTTTGTCGAGGTCACGCTTAACGCCAAATCCGGTATCATAATAACTTCCCAGAGCGTTGTGGGCTTGGGGGACACCAAGACGAGGAACGCTAGAAATATAAAAAAGTGGCTGTGAAGTAGCCATGTTAAAATAATACACAGCTTTCGCGGATTCAACTGGCCCATTAATAGCGCTACCGTAAAGCACCCCGAGGTTGTATTGCGCCTCCGGGTTTCCCATATCAGCAGCCTTGTGGAAACGTTCCATTGCTTTCGCGTAATCCTGCTGTTTTCCTCGTAGACCATCTTTATAGCAATGAGCTTCAAAGACTATTGACATAGTCGCCTCCATGACATATTTTTCTTTTTCCCATTCTGCACTACCGACTAGGCTGCGATCGACTGGCAACCAACCTTCTTTGAGCTTCGCCATCAAATTTTCACACTCTTTGGTCGTGTTAGCATGCATTGCCTCGTGACGAACCTCCTTGTCGTGTCGCAGCCTTTTGCATTCGTCAATTTTGAGGCGGATAATGGCGTCGTGCGGTGCTAACTGAAGCGCCTTCTCAAACTGGTCCAAGGCGAGCTGATAGCCAAGCCTTCCAAAGAGCGACTCGCCTTTACAGTAGTGGGCCTTGGCATTCGCAGGGTCGAGCTTGAGCGCTTCGTCGGCGTCGTCGTAGGCAGTAGCATAACGTTTGAGCTTGAGGCTTGTGCGGGCGCGGTTCGTGTGGTACTTGGCGCATTTTGGATTGGCCGTCTTGATTGCTTTCGAGTAGTGCTTGTATGCGGCGTGGAAATCACCAGTTTTGAAGGCTTCATTGCCTTTGAGATTATGCTGCTCAGGTGCGAGAGTTCGGGAGTTTTTACCCATTTTTCGAGAACGGCGCAAACCAGTCTTTAGAATTTTTATCGGTAATGAGATGATGGTCAGAGGTCTTTTTATTTATTCTTGTAGCTGATTTATGGGTCGAGGCGCATATTGGTCTTTCTCATTTGGACTAAACATCTCAGAGCATTCTGCGAATCGTTCAGGATCTCGAATATGTAATACAAACCCCCTTAGGCACACTGACGTCATCATTACCTATGCTCATTTCAATTATTACAATTAGCCCAAAACTTGCTACCTGTCCAAACGATTCTGGCACAAGCCAGCTCAAATTTTAGATTGAAGAGGGGGCTAATAAGCCCAAGTGTATTACAATGAGGCCAAGTCATTTTTTTTATTGCGGATACCCATTTTAGAAGATGCGTGAAGGCGTGACGGGCACGAGACCTCTTTGAAATTTGGAAAGAGGGGTAAACTTATCTGTAAGAATCGGAATCATCTCAACAGGTGGCTCTGTAGATATGATTGGCTTGATAACCAGTTCATCGTTAAGGGTAAGTCTATAGCACCACCGATTTTTTTCCTCCACCTGATTTTTTTGCCGTATTTTTAGGATCTGGCTCTTCGCGTTCTTTGAAATCGTCTGTCACTTGGACTATACTTTTTCCTGCATGACCCAACTAACTGCCAGACAAATGGGCATTATGTTTCTGTGCCTGTTGCCTATGGTGTATACTATAAATGAAGTATAAAGGGCTGCAGCAGCCATTTGTTTGGGTGTTTGACAAAAGTACATAAAGATTATAAGTCAGATTTTGAAAAATTGGTTGGCGATAAAAGCCTGATCACGAAAAATCGGATGGCAAAAAAATAAGGTGGAGAAAAAATCGGGTAGTGCTATAGACATACTTCTGAATTAGAGAGATTATATGTCTATGTCATTGCACAAAACATACTCCTTTTGTACTGTACTCATCTATATAAAGATGAGGTTTTACACATGATTTCTCTGATCTTTGTAGTTTTTTCAGACCTTACTATAGAAATAGTATTATTCTATTATTAATTAAAAGAAAAAAATATATTAAAAAGATTTTTTGGATAATTTAAATAAAGAAAACTTTTATTTATTAATTATAAACCTTTTTATTAATATATTTAATATTAAATTTATAGTTAATATATTTATTAAATATAAATATAGTTTATAGTTTTTTTTATTAAAACTAATTTTAATAATATTATATTAACTTTACTGATAATATATTAAAATAATTTATAACTTTAGTAATATTATAAAATATAAATCAAAATAATCTCTTTAATAAATAAATATAAAAATAATAATTAGTTTAAAAAAGTTACTAAATAATTAAATAAAATTAAAAATATAAAACTAAATTATATTATTTCACTTTTAGTATATTTATAATATTTCTAAAATTTAGTATTTAATTTATAATTAGAAATATATTAATAATTCTTAATAATTACTAATTAATTATTAATAAAATATATATTAAATTTTTAAATATTAAAAAACTATTAAACTAAATAACTTATTAATACTTTAAAATAAATCAAATTAATTCAAATTAAATTGAGATCTGATTTAATTTAATTTGAGATCTAATTTAATTTTAAATTAAGAGTTAAACTTTAAAATACAATAGCTTAACCAAAATATATCCAAATTTAATAATATTTATTATATCAGATTCTTTTAGATAAGACAAATTTAACAAGCTAAATTTTGTCAAATTTAGATATATATTTTTATCAAACCATTGAATTTTGAAAATTAAGGTCCAATTTGAAACTCAAATTAAATTAATATTTAATTCAATTTTAATACTTTGAATTAAATTAAATTAGAGTTAAATTTGATTTAATTTTTTTTTTTTTTAAAAAAATACTATATCTTATAGTTAAAAGTAATTTAATTCTTTACAAGACTTATAAAGAATATAATATTTGAATTTACTAATAATATTTTTTAAATTATTTAATATAATTATTTAGAAAAATACTTTTTACTATTAATAATAGTTAATATTACTATAAGTTGGATTAAGTTAAATCTCATTAATAACTTTAACTTCTAAGAGTAATCAAATAATAAATATATAATTTTATATAGTGTGCCCAATGAATCAAATCAAAGGCTAATTTAATTCAAATTGAATTGAAGGCTAATTTAATTTGAGGTCTAATTTGAACCCTATTTTTCAAAATGTAATAACTCGATGAATACACATTCAAATTCAATGATCTTTAGCTTGTTAGATTCCTATTATATAGAGGAATCTAACAAGCTAAAGACTGTTGAATTTGGACATGTATATGTCGAGTTATTACATTTTTAAAAATAGGAACTTGATTCATATTAAAAAAATCCCCAATTTGATTCAATTTGAATTGATTCAATTCATTTGGAAGCACTAATTTTATAAAATAATATATTTATAAACTTATAAGTTATATTATAAAGTCATTTTATAAATTTATATTAATAAATATTTAGTTAAAAAATATAAAGTATATATTAGTTTATAATACATATATATTAATATCTAACTTTTCTTTTTATTATCTAATTATATAATATTTAGGTTAAATTTTATTAAATCTGATTATATTTTATTTTAAATTAAATTAGATCTTAATTCAATTCAATTCAATTTATTTAAAAGTACTAATTTTATCTAAATTAAAAAAGTAGTTTTTTTTTTTTTTTATTAAAGTATATTATTTTTATAATATAATTATTATATTATTATTATAACTATATTAAATATAATTTAGCTAATAGTTTTTTAGAATATATAAATACTTTATAAATATAACTTAATATTGTTCAAATTCTCTTAGTTTTTTTTTTAATTCTAAAATTTAAAAATTGATATTTAATTTATAAACATTTAAACTCTGAAGAATATAAATAATTATTAAATTTGGAATATATATTTTAAAATTTAAATATTAAAAATTTAAATATATTTATCATAAATTAAATTATTATTAGTTAATTAAAAGAGAACTGTTTTAATTAAATACTATAGAGAGTACTTAAGTTACTTTCTTATTTAGAAATATATAATAAAATTTCTTAAGTTAAAAAGATATATTTCATTATATTTTATAAGTTTAATTTAAATATCAGATAAAAGATCCTTAATTTTTATATTATCTCTTTTTTTTTTTTATAAATATAACTATTCTTTATATATTATTTAGGTTTATATATTAAACCTTTTTTTTTGTTTTTTATTTATTTATTTTTTTCTCTCTTTTTATTATATAAAGATTCTAGCTCACATTTCTTTGCTCTGAATCACTCATATAAACTTTTGCAATCTGATTGTCAGTAATAATATATATAAAAGGCATTCTATTAAAATTACTGAATGATGCAGAAAACTCTTCAGGATTTTCTTGCACAATCCTCATATTTATATTAATATTGATGCCATAGTTTACACAACAATGTAATTAATGCTTCAGAACGTGTCTCCCTAGCTCGTATGCATCCTATAACAATTGAAATCGTGACGCCGGAACCCATCTTGTGTTTTGATCCTTATTGATGGTTTTCTTATGTATTTGTCAAACGTTTTGCCAAATGCCTTATGTTTTTTTGTTTTTTTATCTGAAAATATTATGTTAACATATAACCTGTTGTAGTAATTAATACACTAGATGTGATATATCCAATCGCCGCCTACACCTGAAACACTTGCTTCATTGAAATCATTTCTTCGCCAATTGCAATGTAAATTGACGCTCAAATGGCTATTGCCGGTGATGCCAGATATTTAACGTTGGAAGGCTGCCTAAATTCGATCCAGTAATTGTATAAACAAAGTGTGTGCATTCTTTGAGTGTGCAAACGATGAGGTTAACGTCCGAGGTTCCGGAAGTCTGTCCGAAGCAGAGCTTGACTAAACGCAGGGTCCGCGTATCGCATTATTTACAACAGCAACAAGCAGTTCAAACTCCGTGCTCCGAAGGCCGGGCAGCCGTCATCCGGAATTTCTGAGGATCGACAGGGCGTGGTAGTCCAACCCGCGGTTGATAAAAACATTCAGAGGGCGAGGAGAAAGAAAAAAAAAAAAGCTCCGCCGTACGAGTTTGGTTGGTAGCGAAGAGTTACGCTGATCTAACAGCCATAGAGAATGCAATGATGGAATCTATAATAAATTCAGGCGCTCGTATTGTGAAGAAAAAGAAAAAGAAAAAAGCCTTTATCTTCGAAGTAATTACCTGACATTTATGGGTTATTATTTTCGCTTGAACTTCCGAGCGCAACTCCCCAATCTCCACAATACCATACAAACGCAATGTCAAAATTCGACGAAAAAGCCTCGGAGGCAGTAGTAGATTATGCCGAGAGCGTCCCCACCAGTAACGAACATCCCGCCCCGAACAAGCTCCACCGTGGGCTGAAGGCACGGCACATCCAAACGATTGCCATCGGCGGGACGATAGGAACGGGCCTGTTTCTTGGTAAATATTGCATCTTCAGATGCATTGATTTCGCTCAGCTTTTCAGTGAAAAACAATAATGCTGATCCATTCCCCTTGTTACCGCTCTTCATCCAGCCAGCGGCAAGACCATTTCCACCGCGGGTCCAGCCGGAGCGCTCATCGCCTATGTACTTATTGGCCTTCTTGTTTACTGCGTTATTATGAGCCTCGGCGAGATGGCAGCCTACATCCCCGTGCCTGGAGGCTTCAACGTTTACGCTTCGCGTTTCGTCGAACCGTCTCTAGGCTTTTGCGTGGGCTGGTTCGTATCCATAATTTTGATTTGTTTCATATGTATCGCGTCAATATATTTTGATTCTGACAATGCATTTATCCATCTTCAGGGTTTACTGGGCTAACTGGGCCGTTGGGGTTGCCGTCGAGCTGACGGGTATCTCACTTGTCATGCAGTATTGGATCACTAGCGTGAATGGCGTCGTATGGGCTGTTATATCGCTGGCTATTTTGATGGCAATTAATGTGTTTTCGGTCAAAGGTTATGGTGAAGCAGAGTACGTATTCGTTTGCGAGCTACCCACGAGTTTGCTGATTTATCGAAAGCAAAATCATTCTTTCATTTTCTAACAATCCATTATGTGTTTCCACAGATACTGGTTCTCCTTGGTCAAAGTTCTCACGTGCATCGCCTTCATCATCGTTGGAATCCTCGTCGACGCTGGTGTCGCAGGCGATGATCACATCGGCGTGCGCAACTGGCAGATCGAGGGCGCGCCTTTCAATGGCGGGTTCTTGGGTGTCTTCCAGGTATTCATCACGGCGGCGTTTGCGTTCAACGGCACGGAAATTGTTGGTATCACTGCTGGCGAGTCCGAGAACCCCAAGAAGGCCGTGCCAAAGGCCATCAAGCAGGTTTTCTGGCGTATCCTGTTCTTCTACGTGGTTTCCATCCTTGTGATTGGTCTCGTGCTGCCTTACAACGACCCCAGCCTGCTGAATGAGTCCAGCAAAATTGCCACGTCGCCATTCACGCTCGTGTTCAACAGGGCGGGAGCTCCGTGGGCGGACGATCTGATCAACGCCATTATTTTGATTACTGTGTTGTCGGCTGGTAATTCAGGCTTGTATTCATCTAGCCGAACGTTGATGGCTCTCGCTGAGCAGGGTCACGCCCCAAAGATTTTCACCAAGGTCAATAACCGGGTAAGCTTCATTTATTTATTTATCATGGATTGATATTAATGTACCAACTTCCTGGGTGGAAAAACGGAAACTACCCCCCTCCCCCTTTCAAATACCTAATTATTCACTTCATAAATTTTCATTTGAATACATGCAGGGTGTTCCACTTGCTTCAATTCTGGGAACCTCCGCAGTCGGCTGCCTCGCCTTCTTGACCAGTCTTTTCTCGTCTGGTCAAGTATTCAATTGTAAGCTTATAGTTCTTTCTGCCGACTTCTGTACTTCTATCAATCCGCCATTCGTGCGTAAGCTCGCCTATCCTTCTCCCTCCCAAACCTAGGGCTTACCAATCTCACGAGCGTCGCCGGTTTGATCACCTGGATCATTATCGCCATCACGCATATCCGCTTCCGCAAGGCCTTCGTTGCGCAGGGCCGCAACCTTAGCATTCTCCCGTACGTGGCGCCCTTCTTCCCGTTCGCCGACTGGTTCGTAATCATCGTCAGCACAATCGTCACGCTGGGCCAAGGCTACAGAAGCTTCCTGGACCCAATCGATCCCGTCAACATCGTGTCCGCGTATATCGGCATCATTTCCGCACTTGTCTTCTACGTGGGGCACAAGATCTCAACACGCAAGTCGTTCGTGCCGCTACTGGAGGCTGATTTCGACTCGGGCAGGTTAACCCCTCAGGAAGAGGCATTGTCAGTGGACAGGGATGAGCTGGAGGCTGAGGGGAAGATCGGGGCAAGGAAGATTTTCTGGAAGGTGCTCTCGGCTTTGGCTTAAATATTATTGGTGACATTCTCACAGATAAGGGGCCGCGCAAAAACAAATGCTATAATGAAATATTGTATATATAAAAAGCTATACTATATTATTGAATAGAAATGACAAAGTTCATTAGTTCTATCAATGCAAAATTTGGGAACGCGTAATATCCATATGGGAGAGTAAATATATATATATTTATAAAAGCCCAAACGCGGTGTTGCATGTCCCATTACACCGAGCTTGTAGCGACGACGGTCCAAACTGTTGCTTGTTCGTAATATCCAGCCTCGTGGCACCACATTCGGCTTACACTGTCCCCACGGATACAGTTGAGTTTGAGAGTTTGAAAGTGGATACTAATTGGATCTTGTGTATCGATAACTAGGTGGAGGCACTTGTGAAGGTCGAACGAATCAGCGATGAGGGCTCCCAACTCTTTCCAAACCTCCAAACCTGTGCATCACATACGTATGCCTCGGCATCGCGCGCTCCGCCGCCCCCCTCGAGCGCCTCAAACGCCATCAACAGCAGGGCAATGCCCGTGCTATGTAACGCGCTCTACAACAGCATGACGACCTCTCACCCACAAAAACCTCGGCGGGCGCGGGTGCGGGTGCCATCGCTGACCCGACCCGCCAGCTTGAATCTGGCGACTCCACACGCCGCGAGATCCTTGGCCACAAGTCCTCTGCATCGTCCACGCTGTCGGTGCCATGAACTAATTCGCGGCGCGGAATCTTGAACCGATGAGAAGCGCGAGGAGGTCCAAAAACAGCAAGATGGCTGTGTTCGTGGATCCCAAGGGTCGGAAGGGGCAGATGGAGAGTGGCGGGGCGCCGTGAGCTGACTTGGAGGCGGAGATTTATAGGAAGGAGAACGTGAGAGAGGGGACTGCGTGGGTGGGGCAGACGTTGTCGCAGAAGGGCGAACTAGGGACCTGATGGGGCGAGAGAATTGAGGTGTATGTGGATCAGGTGGGCTTTCTAGAGTAACAGAGTGATGTTGTATGGTGGGTAATTTGCTCAGTCGTCTTTAAGTTGTTCGAATCTCTCCAGTCTCCCCCTCCACCAATTCAGCCCGATCCATCCGTCGCTCCTCCCGACCGCTCCTCAATTCAGCTGGCGGGCTTGGTGCTCCGCGCCGTCGCCAAGCCGAGTGAAGCGGAGCTGCTCAAGAGGCGGCCAGCTCGCGCCGTAAAGCCGTCTTCGCGTACCAAAGACCTCCGCTGCCCCCGCCCCCGCTGGAGAGAAGCAGAAAAGGCTGGCGATCGATCTTTCACAGGTGTATATAAATGGGGAAGAGTTCTGTTTTGAGGAGATCAGGGCTAAAGAAGGGAGATATTTGTCGGTGGGAAGAGGAGGTTACGAGGAACGATGCGAGGAGTGCCAAGAGGATGGATGTAGAAGTCGAAGACGATGATGATAAGAAAGAGATAGTGCTGGTGAGGGGGGTCGATTCATTGCCGAGGATGCCGGTGAAAGGTGAGTTTTTTTTTTTTTTTTTTTTTTTTTTTTTTTTTTTTTTTTTTTTTTTTTTTTTTTTTTTTTTTTT
>RBNI01003243.1:0-16340 GCA_003990745.1 Jimgerdemannia flammicorona
ATAGGCCTTATTAAGGGCTTTCAAATGACACCAAGATCATCAAATTTGGATGATTATTCATCAAGTTATTGATGTAAACATTTAATTGTCTAATTTGGAAATCAAAACAATGGTTGATTCGAATCCAATTCGAATCCGATTCGAATCCAATTCGAATCCATCTGGATGGGATTCGAATCCCATCCGAGTTGATCCGGATGGGATTCAATCCGAATCAATCCGAATCCAATCCGGATTAAATTGACTCGTTAGGAGCACTAGGGACAGGAGAGGACAGAGAGGTAACTGGCAATGACCTGTATGCTGATGGTACATTTGAGGTCTGGGAGGAGGTCTGGGAGGACTTACCTACTCCTACTCCTCTTATCAAGCAGGGTCCAGCTTCCTGAAGCAAGGTGGTAGAGGATGTCCCAATGTGGGAGGCCCAGTGAGTGCAATTTAGAGTTCCAGAGGTGGTGACCAGGAGACAAGTGGTAGTGGTTGGAGAGGTGGAACTGGTGGATATCCTGGAGGTGTGAGATGAGTCTGCAAGTGCCAGGGCTGACACCACAATGCTGGATGGAGAGAGACCAGTGACTCCTGGAGGGAAGGAGGTGGGGAACCTACTTTAGATATATAGAATGATGAATAACTTAGCAGCTGAAGAGTTGGGGAAGGTGGACCTGAGAGTAATGAGCAATGAGCATTGGGCACAGATCCTACAGGGAGATGGAGTAGTAATAGCATTGAAGGTAGAAATCCTTACAGTATATCTGGAGAAGGAAGGATATGAGGTAGATAAGGAGTGAGAGGTAGAGCTGATAGGTATTGTTGGTAAGAGGGCTAACTATTGCTGGAATAAGCATCATAGATTGCAGCTCTGGCAGGAGGCCTGCCTGGAGTACCAGGAGGAGTTTGAGGATAAGGCAGATGGGGAGATGAATGAGCTGTTGGCTGGATTAGAGGTAAGGAGGGCTGAAGAGGAGGAGATAACTGTAGAACATAATCTGGATATAGTGCAGAAAGAGATGAATATGGAGCAGTAGAGGATGGACTTGATACTACACTGTATTTCATTATGAATAGTACTACCAACATTTTTTCTTTGAATGTGAATAGGTTGCAGGGCTCTTCTTGATATAGGAATATTTTTACTTGGCTGAAGGGATTGGAGGCCGATCTCTTTCTCTTGTAGGATATCAGGTGTGAGGATGATTTGGATAGGCTAGAATGGATGAAGGAATGAGGAGGTGAGGCAGTTTGGAAGGGCAAGGTTGGGATTCTGGTCTGGAGAGACAGAGGGGAGATACATGATGTAAGGAGCTGGGGGGATAGATTGGTCTGTGGAGAGTAGATATATATAGGCTGAGAGCTGGTCACAGTGGACTCCTATTACTGCCCTGCTATATGGGGTGAGTATGTAGATTGGGTGAAGGGTCTCTAGAAGAGTGGGGTCCTTGTAGAGACTAGGGTAGATATGCTTGATGGAGACTTCAATATGGTCTGGGACATACTGATAGATAGAACTGATGGAGGATGGGGAGCTGAGGGTAGGAGTGGAGGGCCGGTGGTATGAGAGGAAGTAGGAAGGCTAAGTACTCTGATAGATGCTGACAGAGAGTGTTGGGGGGATAGGAGGATATATACACATTGGGCAGGGGGCCTGGTGATGAGAATTGACTGGATTTTGATAGCTAGCTGCTGAGGTTTGGGTGTTTGGAAGTTGCTGGAGGTGGAGTGGTGTCCATGGTCGGATCATTGGGGGCTGTTAGGATAGGGACATTTTGGGGGAAGTGGGGATGGGCCTGGATATTAGTGCCTCAATTCCTCTTTATTAGATGATAGGATCTGGTGGGATAAGTGGGCTGTGGACATTCAACTGAGGGTAGAGGGCTAGAGACAGAAAGGTGCCCCAGTTGGTGTCTGGTAGATGAGGATGAAAGAGATGGCTAGGGTTTACTGGAGTGAGGCTGATAAGGAGGCTGGGAAGCAGAGGAGGTGACAGGTGAGATAGACTTCTGTTAGACTAGCTAGACTCTTGGAAGATTGGACAGAGCTAGTGACATTGGAGAGAGAAGAGGATTGGAGATTAATAAGTGCAAAAATGGAGGTTGGAGAATTACAACAGGTGTTGCAGGAAGAGAAAGAGACAAGGGTGCAGAGCTTGGCAGTATGGCTTCATTGGCAGGGTTTGGTGAAAGGAGAAAGGCCCTCAAAGTATCTCACAAGAGCCCTTCAGGTGAAAAGGGTACAGCAAAGGTGGGAGGGGGTACTTGACTCTGATGGTATACTGGTGTATAGTATACAAGATATTCTTAGATTGTTAAAGGAGTGATAGAGTGGATTATGGAGTAAGGAGGAGGGTGGGGCTAATGCTGCTACTATTGATCAGGCATTGGAGGATTGACATTCCCCACAGATAGATAGGCTGGGTGACTTGGTGTTGCTAGTACAGGAGGAAGAGATCCACTAGATTCTTGCTGCAACAATACTAGGTATGGTACCTGGGGAGGATGGTCTGCCCTGGAACTTCTGGAAGAAGATGGTGGGAGTCCCAGAGATACTGGAGGAGATGACAGCATTGTGTGATTTTATACTACAGTCAGAGAGATGGGTGGGGGAGCAGGATCTGGGGCTGGTGATGTTACTTTACAAGAACAAGAGAAGGAGAGAGGACTGGAAGAACTAGTGGCCAATTATGCTGCTGGACATAGACAGAAAGTTGGTAACTAAGGTGGTGGTTGTGAGGCTACAGAAGGTGGCCCAGCAAGTCTTGGGTGATGAACAGAGGGGCTTTGTATGGGGCCAGCTCATTAGAGATAGCACAGCCTTAGTATATGGAGTTATTGAAGAGGTGCAAGCTTGTAGACTAGATGGGTGACTGGTCTTTTTAGACCAGGAGAAGACTTATGACTGGGTGTGGCAAGTCTGGCTGGTGAAAGTATTGAATAGGACTGGGGTACTGCACCAGTTCTGGTCAGCAATGATCAGCCTACTGGAAGGAAGTTGGGCTGTGCTCATGTGTAATGGACATAGAGGGATGTCATTTCCCCTGAGTAGGGGTACTGTCCCCCATTCTGTATACACTTTCCCTAGAACCTCTAATGGTTAGAATCAGATGGAAAATAGTGGGGCTCTCAGTCTTTGAAATTGGGTGGAAAGTAAGGGTTTTTGCAGATGACATGGTGGTTGGTCAAGGATCAATCACTGATATTGAGGAGCTCAAAGAGATGGTGGAGTAGTATGAGGAGAACTCTAAGGCTAAGCTCAATTGGCACAAGTGTGAAACAATGGTATTAGGTAATGGCCTGGTGAGAGGGGATATTATTGAAACAATCATCCATACTAGAGAGGTAGTGTGGTCCTTAGATATCTATTTGTCAGTATATGGGTTGGTCCTACTAAGACTTTGGTGAGAGCAGAGGGTTACAATCTGGGGGGAGACCCTGTAGAGTTAGGGAGGTCACTACTTATCTCTAGCAGGGAGTGTCTCAATTTTGAATGTCTATTGGCTGCTGAAGTTATGATATCTGGCTTATTATCTAGACTTCCTAGCCTGGGTGGTGAAGAGACTAATGAAGGTGGCCAAGGAGTGGATCTGGGCTGGAAGGAGAAGTCAGATCAGTTGGAAGGTCTTATCCTTACTGGTGGCAAGAGAAAGACTTGGGCTAGTTGACTTTCCAAAAAGGCTATACTGTTTGAGAGCATGGTTATAATAGAACAAATGAATATATGAGATGTGATGAGCAATCACATGACCCAGCAATGATATTATCATATGATCAAGTGCAACATACAAATGATAAACAAATGAATGATGTGGAAAATGATGTGAAAAATGATATCCAGTTTATCCCTGACAATTGGCACTACAGCAACTGTTGCTATAGCAGCTGATCATTGTCTAGTAATTGAGGTCCTGATCACAAAGTTGTTTTTGTCAAAAACTATCTAATAAAGATCATGATCATAAACCTCATTATAGTTACCAAATTAGTCATTTATACTTAGTCAGAAATCGTAGACCAACTGGTATAAATACCCCCCAGTTTTCATCTAAAATAAAGCAGTTTTTAGTTCAGTTCTTGATACAAGAATCAAGTCCCCCTCCCCCAACACACACATTCCTCTAAGTCTTAGTAATGACACCTAAGTGACTCTAGTGTTTCTGACCAAACTCCAGAAGCCTAGCTAACTTCTGCCAGAACTGAGACTGATATATAAATCCCCAAAGACTTAAGTAAACCTATTGAATCTGAATTCTAAGATGAATTCAGTCTGTACACAGCAAAGAACAAGAGCCTTGAAAGATAGGGCAAAAGAGAAAGATCTTTAAAAGATAAGACACTATTGCTACAACTACTTTCAAGTGAGCACTTCCTCAAACTGAAGGCTTCTTGATATACATTGTGTACTAAGTCCCTAAGTAATAGTCTTACTTCTCTAATTATCTAAAGGATAAGAGAGGGGTAGAAGTGAGAGTTATTACAACTTGGTAGTAGCAGATTACTAAGCCAAGAAGGCATCAAGAACACACTCCTGAAGTTAGAACAAGACCAACCTTGAACAGAAGTAACCCCCAGAACCAACTGTGGATCCCTAAACCAGAGCCAGAGAAGCCCTTGTCATTAGGACCAGGTGATACCAGGAAACCACAGACCCAGAGACCCACTAGCTTATAATTAACCAGGCTTACAAGGATCTATACCAGGTCTTTAGGACTTACCACCCAGAACTTAGGAATATAGTCAGTCACTATAGATTCTATGAACTTCTCTGTAGACACATTAGAACTACTAGGACCCCAGAATCTACTACTACAGCCATCCAGGATTTTCTAGATTATATCACACTACCTGCTACAAGAGAAGCAGCTGCCAAGTGGATTACCTCTAACAGATATCATCATACCCCTACCAAGACCTCTCTCTACTACAGGCTAGTTATATACTATATCTTTGCCATAACCAGATATGAGAATAAGTAAGCAGGCCACCCATCCCCTACTGCTGAACAAGGAGTAGGCCCATCTACTTAGCCAGGAACTGATATTCTCTTTGAAGGACCTAGTCAGTATGAAGATGCACTATCTTATCAGAGAAGAGAGTCAGACAAAGACTCTACAGGTTACCAGTCTAATGATAGCCAACTTCTAACAGATATCATCATACCCCTACCAAGACCTCTCTCTACTACAGGCTAGTTGTATACTATATCTCTGCCATAACCAGGTATAAGAATAAGCAAGCAGGCCACCCATCCCCTACTGCTAAACAAGGAGCAGGCCCATCTACTCAGCCAGGAACTAATATTCTCTTTGAAGGACCTAGTCAGTATGAGGATACACTATCTTATCAGAGAAGGGAGTCAGACAAAGACTCTACAGGTTACCAGTCTGATGATAGCCAACTGGGAACAGCAGGCCTAGGAATTTACCAAGAAACTACAGGTCAAGAAGATCAGACCCCAGAACCAACCCAGCCACCTATACAGAGGTTTGGTTTATCCTCTCTCACAGAACTCTTTGATCTGATATCTGGAAATCAAGTAACCTCAAGTCATACAGTACCACAACCCCATCAAGCAGAACAATCTTCAGGAGAATCTACCTCTACAGACCCATTACCAATAGTCAACACAATGGTAGATACCAATATTGTAGCACTAACTATCCAGCTAGTTGCACTAGTAGGGATAGTTGGACAGATTGCTGAACAAAACAAACCAACCAAGACCTTGTGAATTCCAACATTCAATAGAAAAAACAGTGACATCGAAAACTTCATCAATGCAGTTGATATAGATTATTGAGCAAACCAATAGAATGATAACTAAGTGCCAATGGGAATGCTTACAAACAACCAGAACAACATTCTCCAACAGTTGTTTGCTATATTAGCAGCATAAGTAGAAACAGTAGCCACATTCTTCACTAGAACAGTAGCTGAATTCTGGCAAATCTTGGAACAGTACCCAGTAACCTGGAAAGACCACCCTCAAGTTAATGGACAAGTACCTGCCAACAATAGACCAGATTGAGATGACTATGAAGCAGACACAGGACTCAAGGCCCTACTACTGACCAAATTCTGAAATACAGTCTATATATGTATAAGAAACTTGGAACAAATTGTCCCAGATGAAGTTCTACAAGAATGGTGAGGAATATCTAGAGACCTTTGCTACCAGAATAGATGCCTATCTCAAAACTGTTGGACTTACCTACTAGGAGAACAATTTGGCCATCAATGGTACCAGAGCCAACGATCTCTTTACAGCTCTACCAGACTGGCTCACCCAGAAGATTAAGGAACAAGGTCTTCTCCAAGGATGTACCCACTATTCATGGTGCTTTGCCTAAGTACACAGAAGAGCCCATGAAATCCTTGCTGCACAAGCCTATGAAATTAAGAACATAAGAAGGATAACTAAGATAGGAGGAATCCTATCAGGAGAAATGATCAAAGGAATGATCAAAGATATGATCAAAGGAACCAGCAAAACCCCAGAGAACCAAGACCTCTTACTGAGGATGAAAAAGAAGTAGCTTTACAAAAAAGGATTGTGCTTTATCTGCAAGAAGGCAGGACATATCTCATTCAAATGTCCTGAGAAGAGAAACAGATCAGGTGAATCCAGTAACCAGAACATTACTGTTATTAGAGAAGGACCAGGAAAGAAGAACAGTGAGAATGTCATCAAAGTATAGAAGATATGATATAAGGCTACCATCCCCACTAAGACCCATCCTACTGATACTGAATATGACCTTTACAGTAGCCAAGATCTCACTATTCCACCAAGTACCAATACTACAGTGTAAACAGGAATTGCAATATAAGTTCCCAAAGAAACATACATCCACCTTGCTGAGTGAAGCAGCCTAGCCAAAGAGTTCAAGATTGGGCTAGGAGGAGGAGTAGTTGACCAAGGATTTACTAGAAAATCTGTATTATCTTGCAAAATTTTGGAGACACTTCATTTGAAGTAAAAGTAGACCAAAGAATTACCTAAGCAATCATTGAAGAAATCTGTCAAGATCTCACCATTGAAGAAGTCTCCAAGCTCTCCCAGACAGATTGTGGCAAGAAAGGGTTTGGATCAACCAACAAACCTCTTAGTCAAAAGGTTACAACCATAAAGAAAGATGATGAAAACTGATATAAGAGAATTGCAGATAGTTATGTATCATATAGATGATGCCCTTATTCTATTTGAATGTACTGCATAGAACATGTTAATGAATGTCATGTATGCTTCTCCAAAGTTTTCAAAATTCAATCTGAAAAGCACCAAGCCCAATAGACTGAGGAACCCAAACAAGACAACTCTCCTTGTGAAGGATGGGGAGAAACTGACTTCAAGGAGACTGACAGCAATTGGGACAATAATGAGGATGAAGAGCTCAACACCATCAAAAAGGAGAACAGTTGTATCAAGTTCACAGGCTAAGTTTACAGACAAAATGTCAATGTCTTACTTGATAGTAGTGCTACTGGAAACTACATCAGCACTAAGACTGCCAAGAGGATTAGAGCCCAAAGCAGACCAGCTACTGAGAAAAGAAGTGTTATCTTTGGTGATGGTAAAACTGCACCATTGACCAAGATCTGCAAAGACCTCTTGCTCAAGATTGGCAAATATCAAGAGAAGTTGGACTTCAGTATTATTGACCTCCCAGAACAAGACATTATCCTAGGAAAGGTCTGGCTGACCCAGCACAACCCAGATATCAACTGAAGGACTAATGAGGTTAATCTGACCTATGAAGGAAGAAAGATCACCCTGATACCCTAGGAAGATACCAATTACCAAGAAATCAAAATCATCTCTGCTATCCAAATGAAGAAACTCTCTCAAAAAAAAAGAAAACACCTACTTCATCTGTACTATACAAGAAGTCACTGAAGCTATAAGTAGCTCAATCCCAACAGAAGCTCAAGAACTGTTTGAAGAATTCCAAGATATATTCCAAGATCCTCAAGGACTTCCACCCAAGCACCAAATCTAACATGGAATTGACCTTATCCCAGGATCTGAACCCCCATACAAGAGTATCTATCAACTGGCCCAATCTGAACTCAAGACCCTCAAGGATGAGTTGACCAAACTACTGGCCCAAGAATATATTGAACTCAGCCACTCTCCATTTGGAGCCCCTATTCTATTTGTCAAGAAGAAAAATGGCTCTCTGTGAATGTATATTGACTACAGAGCCCTCAACAAGATCACCATTAAGAACTGGTATACTTTGCCTAGGATTGATGAGTTGCTGCACCAAATCTTCAAGACCAAGACCTTTTCTCTACTAGACTTGCAAAATGGCTACCACCAGATTCTCATTGATGAGAAGGATATTGAAAAGACAGCTTTCTGAATATAGTTTGGACACTACCAGTTCTGAGTCATACCTTTTGGTTTGACCAATGTGCTAGCAACATTCCAGCATCTGATGAATGACATCTTTGGACCACTCCTCAACATCTGTATCCTTATATATATTGATGATATACTAATCTACAGTGAAACAGTAGAGTTGCACTACACTCACCTCAGACAGATACTGACCCTTCTGTAAGAACACCAGCTCTATGCCAAGATGAGTAAGTGCAAGTTCTATCAAGACCAGATTGAGTACTTAGGATATATTATCTCTACTGAAGATATCAATGTGGACCCCTGAAAGATATCAGCCCTCAAGAATATTCCTATCTCTACTATTCTCAAGCTACTTCAGTGCTTTCTGGGTATTACTGATTACTACTGAAGGTTTATCCAAGGATACTCTGCTATTGTAGTCCTACTGACCAGCCTGGCTTGAAAAGGAGTAAACATCAAAACTGAATAGACCCCTGAATGTACCCAGACCATGGACTACCTCAAGAGACTCCTTACCAAGGCTCCAGTGCTAATTGCACCTGACCCTATCAGATCATTCACTCTGACCACAGATGTTTCTGATATTACCATTAGGGCAGTACTCAGCCAAGAGGATTGCCCAGTGGCCTACCTTTCCCAAAAGCTTAAGCCAGCTGAGATCTGATATACTACTCATGAGAAGGAACTTCTGGCCATTGTCACTATACTCCAGAAAAAGTGTCATTTCCTCTTAGGACAACTATTTGTGGCCTACACTAATCACTATGCTCTGTGGTACATCTATACACAGCCTATGCTGACCCACAGACAAGCCTGCTGGATAGAAATCATTGCCAACTTTGATATGTAAATCAAGTATATCTCAGGCAAAACCAACTGTGTGGCTGATAGCTTCTTCAGGTATATGGAGAATGAACTTGTCTTCAAGTTTGAAGTAATTGGAGATCTTACCTAGATGATTAAGGATGGCTATCAGCAGGACAACCCTCTGGTGAATTTCCTTCAATTCTGCCAAAACCCAGAAGCCAAGGTCTCAGAACCTATGAGGTAAATGTCCAAGAGATTCACTTACCATGATGGACTTATCTACAGAGACCATAATAGAGTGGTTGTATCCAACAATGATACTCTGTAGCTCAAGATCATGCAGGATCTCCATGATACTCCTGCAGCAGAACACTTTGGTTTTGAAAAGACCTACAACCTCCTCTCAAGAGAGTTCTACTAGCCAAAGATGACCAAGAATATCAAAGACTTTGTGGCCTTATGCAAGATATACTAAAGGTTCAAAAGCAGTAACAAGCTATCAGCAGGACTTCTACAACCCCTGTGTAATAACTCTCACTTCTACCCCTCTCTTATCCTTTGGATAATTAGGGAAGTGGATTATTACTTAGAGACTTAGTACACAATGTGTACTAAGAAGCCTTCAGTTTGAGGAAGTGCTTGCTTATAAGTAATTGTAGTAGCAGTGCCTTCTGTTTCAAAGGTCTTTCTCTTGTGCTCTATTTTGAGGATCTTGTTCTTTACTATGCACAGACTGAATTTGCCTTGGAATTCAGGTTCAATGGGTTTACTTAAGTCTTTGGGGATTTATATACTGGTCTCAGTTCTGGCAGAAGTTAGCTAGGCTTCTGGAGTTTAGTCAGAAACACTAGAGTTACTTAGATATCATTATTAAGACTCAGGGGAATGTATGTGTGTAGGGGGGACTTGATTCTTATATCAAGGACTGAACTAAAGCTGCTTTATTTCAGATGGAAACTGGGGTGTATTTATATAAGTTGGTCTGCGATTTCTGACTAAGTATGAGTGACTAATTTGATAACTATAATGAGGTTTGTGATTGCGACCTTTGTTAGGTAGTTTTTGGTAAAAAACATCTTTGTGATCAGGACCTCAATTACTAGACAATGATCAGCTACTGTGGCAACTATTGCTGTGGCACTGATTGTTGGGGATAAGCTGGATATCATTTTTCATATCATTTTCGCATTGTTTGTCCATTTGTCATTTGTTATTCATATGTTGCGCTCGATCATATGATGACGTCATCACCAGTCACACGATCGCTCATCGCATCTCATCTGTTCACTCATTCATTCTATTACATCCTTCCCTCCTTAGAAATCAACATCCTCATTAATTGAGAAATTGAGAACCAGGGGAGAGAAAGGTGGAGAATCTTCCTCAGGATTATTGCCATCTTCTTCAGTGGCAAGGGGGGTGGTTGCTGATGGCTCACTGTCCAGAATGGAGAAGTCAATGAGGTCTACAAATAGTTCTTGTATGGGGATGGGTGCTAGTATAGGGGTTCTCTATCTGATGCGGTTGGGGCCATTCAAGTAGGGTTCTTGATCCTTATGCCTGGGAATATCCATTCGGATGAGCAGTCCTTCAAAGAGGTCAGATAGGCCTTAGAGCCATTGGTCTAGATTGTCATTCAGGAGGGGGCTCCAGTAGGGTTCACAGTTAGTAGACTGGAGAGTGATCCAAGAGTTGGCTTCTTGGGCTATCTTGATCTCTAGTTCATCAATCTCAAAAAAAGAGAGATTCTGGAAGTCCTTCAGTTAGACATAGTTGAGATTGGGGATTGTAAAGAGTACATGGTGCATGATTTGATGGACCTTCTTGACAAGTCTTTGCTCATTCCTATCCAGGTGGGTCCAATCAGAGACTTGGTTCATGGGCAGTCCTTTGCCCATTGGAGGAGTTGATGGCCAATCTCATATTCATGCCAGATCTCTAGGTGGCTAGTGGCAAGGTAGGCCCTTTCGATGACTTCATGACAGTTGAGGACATAATGTCCTAGGTCCTGGCTAGAGAGGTCAAGGGCCTCTGAGCAGCAGTTCCTTCCTTAGATAGCAACCTGGATGTGTCTAAAAAGGTAGTCAACCTGGCTTGGGAGGGGCCGGCTATGGCAGGCAGTTTGGCAGCAGGTAGCTTGGTTGTGAGTAGCAGGCATTCTTGTCTTATCTTTTCTTTGTAAGGGGGATGAGGGATGCAGGGTATTCTTGCCTTGGGTATTTATACTTATTCATCCATCTGGTGTGACCTTTCTTTGATTATGCTTTCCGGTAAAGTGTGTGACCTATACTGTAAGCAGGGCATGTGCTGGTTATATGAGAAAATCCTGATTTCAAAGATATCATCACTTGTAGCTGTGGTTACACAGGGTTAACAGGTCTTGGTCCACTTTTTTTTTGTCTGATTAGTGCATTTGCGAGGACTGGCTGTCCTTGTCTAGGGCAAGGGCTCTCATTGTCACAGCTGGGGGTTCAAACCTCTTGGAAATAGACTTTTCTTATAATCTGAGGCAATTCTTAGTAATAATATCTGTCATGCAGATGGACTTAGACTGGTTTCAATATTGTCAGCTTTCCTAAGTTCCACATGAAGCATCTGTTATCATCCAGTGGAGATGATACAGATGGTGTGAAATAGAGTTGTTTAAATACATTTTGCTATACTGTGCTAGACTGTTCTTTACTCGAGTATCTTCTTATTGATTATCCATAGTGTTCCTTTTTCTGCAATGTTCAGTATTATATGTTTCCAGGTAAAATATATAGTATCCTTCTGCTCACTATATGCTCTAATTCTCAGAGCTGCAGGTCCTTCCTTTGCTGGGGAGTAAGTGTTTCCATATAGTCCTGGAGGGCTTTGCATGCATTCTTCAGAGCTTCTTCTTTTTCCCAGGTGGTATCATGGGTGGGGTAACCCTTCCACTTGATCAGAAAAAACCACTTGACTGTTTTGGGATATTTGCAGACCTTGTGGTTAAGTATTTCCTCAATTTCAAATTCCTCATGATCGTTGATCCTAATTGGGGATGGTGGTAGAACTGTACACTTGGGGAATAGATTCTCATGGTAGTCCACCAATTGGCTGATATGGAATACTGGGTGTACTCGGATATTGTGGGGAAATTGCAACCTATAGTTGACTTCACTGATCTTTTCCACAATCTTATATGGTCTAATTCTTCTAGCATGGAGTTTCTTAGCTGGTTGTTGTGCTAGGGTGTCCAGGTGGAGGTGGTCTATTCTAAGCATGACCATATCACCAATGTTATAAGAGACTTCTCTTCACTTCAAGTTCACATACTTGGTCTGGTAGTCTTGTACTTCTATGAGGGCATCTCTTGTCATTCATGTAAGGTCAGAAATGGTCTCGGCCAGATCTTGGGCTGCTGGGACTGCTGATTTTGCAGTAGTACTCAGGGTTCTTGGGTATTGACTATAGTTCAGGAAGAATGGAGTCTTCTTTGTGGAGGTTTGTTGACTGTTATTGTAGGCAAACTCAGCATGGGCTAGATTCTTGTCCCAATCATTCTGCTTGTAACAGCAGAAGATGCTAAGCATCTGTTTGAGAGTCCTGTTGGTTCACTCAGTTTGACCATCAGTCTGAGGGTGGTAGGCAGTAGAGAACTTCAGCTTGGTTCTATAGAGAGAGAAGAATGCCTTCCAGAAGTTACTTGTGAACTTGGCATCTCTGTCAGATACAATAGTGCTAGGTATGCCATGTAGCCTGAATACTTGATTGAGGAAAATCTCAGCAATCTCTGATACTGTAGCAGTGGTCTTAGTGGGTGCAAAGTGGGCTTGTTTGCTCAGACAGTCCACAAATATTATGATGGTATCCCATCCTGCCTTGGTCTTGGGGAGTTGGACAATGAAGTCCATTACAATCTGATCCCAGTTGTGACTTGGGATAGGCAAGGGTTGCAGGAGTCCTGCTGGTAGCTTGTTACCACTTTTGAACCTTTGGTATATCTCACATGAGGCCACAAAGTCTTTGATATCCTTGGTCATCCTTGGCCAGTAGAACTCTCTTGAGAGGAGGTTGTAGGTCTTTTTGAAACCAAAGTGTCCTGCTGCAGGAGTATCATAGAGTTCCTGCATGATCTTGAGGTACAGAGTATCATTGTTAGGTACAACTGCTCTGTTATGGTTCCTGTAGATAAGTCCATCACAGTAAGTAAATCTCTTGGACATTTGCCTCATGGTTTCTGGGACCTTGGCCTCTAGGTCTTAGCAGAATTGAAGGAAGTTTGTCAGGGGGCTGTCCTGCTGGTAGCCATCCTTGATCATCTGGGTAAGGTCTCCAATTATCTCAACTATGAAGATAAGTTCATCTTCCATGTACCTAGAGAAACCATCAGCCACACAGTTGGTTTTTCCTGAGATATACTTGATTTCTATATCAAAGTTAGCAATGATTTCTATCCAGCAGGCTTGTCTGTGGGTCAGCATGGGCTGTGTGTAAATATACCACAGGGCATAGTGATCAGTATAGGCCACAAATAGTTGTCTTAGGAGGAAATGGCACCATTCCTAGAGTACAGTAACAATGGCCAGGAGTTCCTTCTCATGGGTGGTATACTGGGTCTTAGCTGGCTTGAGCTTTTGGGAAAGGTAGGCCACTGGGTAGTCTTCTTGGCTGAGTACTGCCCCAATAGCAATATCAGAGGCATCTGTGGTCAGAGTGAATGGCCTGGTAGGGTTAGGTGCAATTAGCACTGGGGCCTCAGTAAGGAGTCTCTTGAGATAGTCTATAGTCAGAGTGTATTCAGGGGTCCATTTGGTCTTGATGTTTACTCCTTTGTGGGCCAGGCTGGTCAATGGGGCTGCAATAGCAGAGTATCCTTGGATAAACCTTTGGTAGTAACCAGCAATATCCAGAAAGCACTGGAGTAGCTTGAGGGTAGTGGGGATAGAAATATCCTTGATATCTTTTGGGGGTCCACATTGATACCTTCAGCAGAGATGATGTGTCCTAGATATTCAATCTGGTCTTGATAGAACTTGCATTTGCTTATCTTGGTATAGAGCTGGTGTTCTCACAGAAGGGTCAGTACTTGTCTGAGATAGGTGTAGTGTAGCTCTACTATCTCACTGTAGATTAGTATATCATCAATATATACAAGGACACAGATGTTGAGGAGTGGTCCAAAGATGTCATTCATCAGATACTGGAATATTGCTGATATATTGGTCAATCCAAAAGGCATGACTCGAAACTGGTAGTGTCCAAACTATGTTCAGAAAGCTGACTTCTCAATGTCCTTCTCATCAATGAGAATCAGGTGGTAGCCATTTCACAAGTCTAGTAGAGAAAAGGTCTTGGCCTTGAAGATTTGGTATAGCAACTCATCAATCCTAGGCAAGGCATACTGGTTCTTGATGATGATCTTGTTGAGAGCTCTAATCAATACACATTCACAGAGAGCCATCCTTTTTCTTGACAAATAAAATAGGGGCTCCAAATGGAGAGCAGCTGGGTTCAATGTGTCCTTGGGCCAGTAGTTTGGTCAATTCATCCTTGAGGGTCTTGAGCTCAGGTTGGGTCAGTTGATAGATACTCTTGTATGGGGGTTTAGATCCTAAGATAAGATCAATTCCATGTTGGATTTGGTGCTTGGGTGGAAGTCCTTGGGGGTCTTGGAATACATCTTGGAATTCTTCAAACAGTTCTTGAGCTTCTGTTGGAATTGGGCTACTTGTAGCTTCAGTGACTTCTTGTACTGTACAGATGAAGTAGGTGTTTTCCTTTTTTCAAGAGAGTCTCTTCATTTGAATGGTAGAGATGATTTCAATTCCTTAGTGGTTGGTACCTTCCTGGGATGTCAGAGTGATCTTTCTACCTTCATGGATCAGGTTAACCTCATTGGTTCTCCAGTTGATGTCTGGGTTGTGCTGGGTCAACCAGGCTTTTCCTAGGATAATGTCCTGTCCTGAGAGGTCTATAATGCTGAAGTCCAACTTATCTTGATATTTGCCAATCTTGAGCAGGAGATCTTTGCAGATCTTGGTCAATAGTGCAGTCTTTCCATCACCAAAGATAACACTTCTTTTCTCAGTGGCTGGTCTGCTTTGGGCTCTAATTCTCTTGGCAGTCTTAGTGCTGATATAGTTTCCAATAGCACTACTATTTAGCAAGACATTGACATTCTGTCTGTAGACTTGGCCTGTGAACTTGATGCAACTGTCCTTCTTCTTAATGGTATTGAGCTCTTCATCTTCATTGTTGTCCCAATTGCTGTCAGTCTCCTCAAAGTCAGTTTCTCCCCATCCTTCACAAGGAGGGTTGTCTTGTTTGGGTTCCTCAGTCTGTTAGGCTTAGTGCTTCTCAGATTGAATTTTGAAAACTTTGGAGAGGCATGCATGGCATTCACCAATATGTTCTATGCAGTACATTTGAATAGAATGAGGGCAACATCCACATGGTGCATAACCATCTGTAATTCTCTTATACTAGTTTTCATCATCTTCCTTCATGGTAGTGACCTTTTGACTAGGAGGTTTATTGGTAGATCCAAACCCTTTCTTGCCATAGTCTGTCTGGAAGAGTTCAGAGACTTCTTTAATGGTGAGATCTTGATGGATTTCTTCAATGATTGCTTGGGCAATTCTTTGGCCTACTTTGACTTCAAATGATGTGTCTTCAAAATTTCACAAGATGATATGGATTTCACCAGTAAATCCTTGGTCAACTACTCCTCCTCCTAGCCCAATATTGAATTCTTTGGCTAGACTGCTTCACTCAGCAAGGTGGATGTATGTACCTTTGAGAGCTTGTATTGTAATTCCTGTTTGCACTATAGCATTGGTACTTGGTGGAATGGTAAGGTCTTGTAATAGAACGAGTGAACAGATGGGACGCGACGAACGATCACGTGACCTGGCGATGACATCATCATACGATCGAGCGCGGCATATGAATAACAAGTGACGAACAATGCAAACGAACGACGCGGAAAATGATATTTAGCTTACCCCTGACAACCGGCGCCACAGCAACAGTTGCCACAGCTACTGATCATTGCCTAGTAATTGAGGTCCTGATCACAAAGATATTCTTTACCAAAAACCACCTGACAAAGGTCACGATCACAAACCTCATTATAGTTACCAAATTAGTCACTCATACTTAGTCAGAAATCGCAGACCAACTTGTATAAATACCCCCCAGTTTCCATC
>RBNI01003244.1:0-16339 GCA_003990745.1 Jimgerdemannia flammicorona
TATTGGAAGGGAACCTAGACTATATAGGCCAAAACCCTCCCCCACCACCCACCAAGCACTGCCCCCCCATTAACCTAGGCTAGCTATTGTCCAGCAGCTCGACCATACCAGGCGCAGCAGGGCCTATGTTGGCCTGCACCTCATTCTGCGCACCATGCTCTCCCTACCACCAGGGGAAAACCAACTATACACCAATGACTGAAAGCGCACGCCTGAGAACCCAACGTATGTACAAGGCCACGCTCGAGCCGAATAGAATAGCCCCTGCCACCCCAAAGAGAATGACAGGCAAAGAAAAAACCCTCATCAAAGTACAACATGGTGGGTAGGGCCTGGTTCTCCCAGTTGAGGTGAGTAAAGGACTTACATGTGAGGCGGGAGGAAACCCCCAATACCCCACTACTCAAGCCTGCGGGCCTCGATCATGTTGCCATATCAGCTCCCAGTTCCAGTTGAGTACAGCCAAGACGCCTGAAATGGGTAGCCTCGGGCCCCCCGACCCTCCCTGACGACTGGGGCCTCACCCCGCTACCCGCCAAAAGAAGCCAAGAGTGTCACCTACCACCTAACTGCACCGCACCAATCAAAAGGCCCCACCGAAGCAGCACCTGCCCCAGCCCTGATGACCGCCCCCAGCCTGGCACCCTACTGGTTCACTGTTATCACCCTTCCTCCTATCTGTGACGGCCATCTCCCCTCCCATCCCGACAACACCCGAAAAGCAGTCACCTATGCCAGAACCGTGCTCACCGGGAAGCTCGCCAAAGCCAGAGGGCCCCACCACAGGCACCGAGGACCTGCAGGTAACCTACACTGAGCACTTGACGCCCAAGGTCGGCCAACTCCCTACATAGCCCAAGACACACCGAGACAACTCCTTGTTGGCGACGGCAAAAGGAAGAAGGTGCCACACCAAAACGGGTACACCCCAGATGCAGCTGAAGGCACCAGAATCCGCGAAAAAGTGGAGGAAGCACCGATCTGACACCAATAAAGGGGCAACTCATCACCATTGCCCTCCTCCCAACATGCCCCTGCAGGCACAGCAAACCAACCCGAGATAGAGGGGGTAATAATAGGGGAAAGGGGACTTGGAAGGTCGCCTACCAAACCTTGTGACTGGTAAGGTAGTGGAGAAAGGAGCTGATTTGGCATCCACCAGAATCTCCTATAGCATATCTTCCAGTCCCCCTTCAGTACTACCAGAGAGAGCAAGTTACCAGATATATATATAACAGGGTAAGAACCATACCTCCCACACCCTCTATATAAGGAGCACATACTCTCAACCTCTCAACTCACTAGCTCACTTTAGCCACTATGTTCTCAAGTAATATAGATACTTGGTAAAGTTCACCAGACCCAGTTCTCTCCAGTCTACTGCCAATATCATTACCTCTCATCCAATCTGACTCTATCACCCTATCCAAATCTATGATCTGACTATCTTCAACAGTCTCTTGACTATCTATGCTGCAAAGTTCAAATAATACTCCAGATACTATAACTTAGGCAGCCAATATATATTCAACACTACCACCTATCTAGCTAAAGAGATATATTGGCTACTCCAACCCAGAAGAGTACCACCCCACTCAACCAGCTGCTATTTCCACTATTTCTATGATAATGGGGAACCATATACTAAGAAGTAGATCTTCAGATACTAGACCACTCCTCCTGTTAGAACAACTGTTCCAATTATGTCCTCTCCTACTATTCCTCTATCTAATATCAAAGTCTCACACTTATACTAGTTAAGCTTAATATCTGAACATCTCTAATACTATTCCACTGTACTCTTCAGTGCTACCATATTCTCTAAAGAGCTCAGCCCTACTACTATATTATCAGCAAAGACCCCCACCTTCCAGTTTACACTCAGAATATTCAACCCCCCTACTTTGTACCTAATCCTATCCAACAAAGGCTCCAGAGAGAGAGTATAAAGAATTAGCAACAGTGGGTCTCTCTGTAGCACTCCTCTGCCCAGGGAAAAAGACTCTCCCCTATGTCTATTCACTATAATAGCTGCCTGACTCCCCTCCAACAGACAAATCAAAGATTGCTAGAACTCTTAGAAGATCCCTATATACTTCAGCACCCCCTCCAGCTATACTCACCAGACCCTATTATAGATCTTCTCTTGGTTCAGAAATACTAGCTGACCATTGACTACAGTAGTATAGGCTTCTTCAATAATACTGTAAACTCATACTATTCTATCTCTTATCAAATGACCCCTGATGAAGCCCCTCTGCTCTGTCCCTAATATCTGCTAAGCTACTTCTTACAACCTGGTAACCAAAATCTTTATAACCAACTTGTGATCTATATTCAGAAGTATAATTAGCCTCCAGTTCTTCCAATTCTTCCAATTCTCTCTTCTCTTCTTATTCTTATACAATAGACTATAAGACCCAATAGCTGCCTCCCAATCCAGGTCTCTGAGTCAATAATCTCATCATATATCTATATTATCTTCTCCAAAGCCACCTCCACCTATACTATCCTCTTCTAGAAATTCTATGGTAAACTATCCAATACTCTACAGATCTCCTCCCCTCAGACAGATATGCCAAGTTCACCTAAGCCCTCTGCTAGATCTGAGTACCAATCCTCCAGATGCTATTTAATATTCAGTGCATCCTTCCCCCCCTTCTTCTCACTCTATAGTTATCCTCATTGGGATCTCAACTGATTCAAGACCTCTGGAGTCCTGACCACTATCTTTTCTGCCTTATTCAATATTTTTTTCCCACTGCTATCTTGCTCTTCTCACCCAAAGTAGCCTAGACAAAAACTTTATAGACCTCTCTCTCTCCTCCAAGCTCTACTACCTCAGCCAGACTACTATATTCTTAACCTACAATTCTTCCTCCTATCTAAATAGTTTCTTCAGTTTCTCCACCTCTGACTGGATCCACTGAACCCTTCAATCTCTCTCCTCTTTGATATTCAGTAATTCCACCCACTTCTCCAATAGCTTCTCTAACCTCTGAGAAGTCTATCTTAATCACTCCTCTGCTGAGTACCTCTCTCCCTCCTTGTCTCTCCTCAGAACTGCTGGACATCTGATTTTAAATACCATCAACAATTCCTAATCTCCAGCCCCTGTATCCTCTAGCTTAAAATTCTAGAGCTAATGTCCATTACTCATGTATCTCACAAGAAGAGTTCCCCTAGTAATAAAGTATTTAGATACTAATATCCAGATCTCTCCCCACTTTCTCTGAACCTTCAATGGCCTAGCAAACTCCAGTGATCTGACTATAGATATCATACTATCTCTAAAGAACTTCAGACAGTACTTAGCAGTCAAGATCCAGTCAATTCTTGAACCCAGTCCTGCTATTTAGTAAGTATAGACTCTGTGATCTCTTTATCCAAGATATCTAGTATCTATCAGTAAGCCCAGTCTCTCAATCTCCTCCCAGTCTTCCATCCCCCTGCTCCTACCAGCCATTCCCCACACTCCATCAGTCCTGTCCAACTGTCTATTCCATATCATGTTAAAGCTACCACCCAGACAGTCCATTCTCTCTACTACTAATATGTCTATATTTTATAGTCCTCTTATCTACTCCAAGTACTCCCTCCTCTCCACTGGGCAATAATATGATCCAATAGTCAAGGGGCTCTAGTCTGGCCACTTCTACACTCTCTATATCACCCTGCTCCCCCAATGTCTATTATTCCCAATGTCTTTCTTATCTTTCCTAACTAAAATACCCACCTGATCCTACCATATAGCCACCCCTCTCCCCTATTCTCTCATCTAGTCTAGGATATTAAAGTCTGCATCATAATCTATATTCTATAGTAAGAACAGTTCTGTATCCAGCCCCTTCAATCAGCTGAAAATATTTCAATATCTCATCTTATCTCATAGTCTATTAATGTTCAAAGAGAAGATTCCAGTTATAATATTCATATTAAATAATGTTTGAAGAACAAATACCTACTCTATAATTTTATACTTACTACATTACTAGCAATATCTAAGTTTCTCTCTACCTCAAGCTCATCTGCCTCTCTCTGCTGAGCATCCAGTACTTCCAAGATCTCCTGATAGTTCTCACTATTCATACCTCTATATTAGACCAATACTCCTCATATACAACCTGCTACTTTATCAACTCCCTCCCAGAGCCCCTCAAATGTAATATATATTCATTCATATTACCAGAAGTACTGCCTCTCTGTTGTCATATACTTCATACTCCTCTGCTTCCAGCAGACATGCTATCAGCTCATCTTGAAGCCTCTGTACCATCTCTTTACCTTGCAAGACCTCATCTCAGTACCTCTCACTAATCATATAAAAATCAATCTCACCTAACTCATTTGCTGCCACATTTGTCAGTATCTTCCACAGCTATCTCTCATCTCCAATGATCTTATCAATACTATCTTCTGCCCTCCAACCCTCTGACTTCTCTCAGTATTCATCCTCACTGACTCATTCTAGTCCTCCTCTAGCATATTCTGCAGCTCATTGAGTTCCCTCTCTCCTGTAGGCACATTATACTGCACCTGAGCCTCCTCTACTATCACCTCATCCTCAGCTGCTGCACTCTGCCTAGAGTCTCCACTCTTCCTCAAAACTACTATAGAATTCACTCTCTTCTCCCTTGCTCAAGTACTTGGTCTTGATCCAACTTCTTCAGTAGTATTCTCTCTCACCACCCTCTTGTCCAGATTTGCCAACAAATTTTTCTGATACTGTCTTCCTTGTGCCCTCTCCCAGGTTATTCAATCCAGTTACACTCTTTTACCATTTACAATCTCTACTACTATCTTAGCCTCAAACTCCTTCTAGGTCAGTTATCTCTTCTTCACTATCCTAGTCAAGTCTTCTAATATCTCCAGCAGGTCCAATTTCTCCTCTAGTATCCCCTTTATTCTTGAGATCTTATACTCCACTAGTCTTTACTTAAGTACTGCCAGCCAATCTCTTTTTTTCCCAGTATTCTTCTTGTCTGACAGTCTTACTCTAACATCTATATCTCAAGTTCTGAATTCTATATCTTTTTAGACCCAGAATCCAACATCCACTACATCTCTATACTCTTTGATAACATCAATGATCAGCTCTCTGACCTCCTTCTTCTTTACTATAGATATATTCACTACCACCAGCTATACCATCCAGAAGTCTCAGTACAAGTACTGAGCAATAGAGATTGCCACTCTTCTCACTACTACTCTCTTTTTCAATACTCCCAACATTAACTCCTTCTTCTTAAAGCTTACCTCCATTCCTTTCAGATCCTTCAAGAACTTCACTAATACTGCTTCTTTTACCTCCTGGACCAGAAGCCCCAGAACCATTTTGACCTTAACTACTAAGCTACAGAAGTATAATGTTATAGTGAATTTGATCACTGATTTCTTGAGTAATGGTACTGCCACCAGACCTATTACACTATCAGCCAGATCTCCAGGCCTTGCTCTCCCCCCCCCTGTCTTGCCCCACTATCAGCCATTATATCTGGAATTTTTTTTCAGATTAACAGTTCTTCCTCTATCAGCAGTCCTGCTCCCCCCAGTCTCTACTCCCCCAGCCCTACTGCCACCATCACTATGGGCCCCTTTATTAGGCTCTGCAGCCCTCTTCTTCTATAGCCAGCCCTCCAATCTAGTTGCTAGATGCTCTGTCTTAATTTTATTAGCAAAACTCATTCTTCCAGACTCCTGTCTACTAGACCCACCTCTTCTACCTCCTTATCCACCAGAGAGAGTGCTCAATAGACTCCCTTCTAAGCTATAACTCCTCTCTACATGCTGTTAGTTGAATGTACTGGGGCCACACTGCTCTGTATACTCTTTGAATCACTCATCAGTTACTATGTTATTATTATCTTTTCTCCAAAAAATAATACTGAAAGTATTGTCAGAAGTTTGTATAAACTGAATTGTATCAGAGAAAGGTGTGAATCTTGAGTAGAATACCTTTTTTATAAGAGAATAAGTAGTCAAATTGGTATTACTATATATTCTATAATTACTCAAATAGTAACTAGATAGTAATCAGACCTGTATAAAATATCTCAAAGATTTAAGTAAAAAGCCAATTATCTGATAATTTAGGTGAAATGACTGCTAAAAGTTGCTTGATCTGAAAAGGATTATATGTAATATCTAAAAGATATATCTGTTAACAAGTTACTGCCAAGAAGTTGTAAGCTTTATTCTTTTTCTACTCTAATCTACTTTCTGATATAAAGAAGTCTGTTGATTTTGGTCCACTTATTAAATTAAGCTAGAAGAACTTGAATTATCCAATCTGCTTACCAGATAAAGTCAGAAAAACTTAAATTACATACCATTTTGGTCCACTTGCCATATAAAGCCTGAGAAACTTAGCTGCCTTTTGAGAAATTGCCATATTACACAGAATTAAGGAAATTGCCAAAATTGTTATACAAACCAGAGAGCTCACACTTTTTTAGAAATCAATTGAACATTTTGTTACTTTTTGACAAAGTAACTGGGGGCCTACATAGCCACCCCAACCTTGTAATTTGCCTCCATTGAGCTGGCACGTTACGCCATTAACAGTAATAAAGCCTCGTCTTGAACTATCCCAGGATCCAGAACACAATGGTGGCGCTATTGCAAGGTGACGAGTTAGCATGCTATGAGGTGAAGATTGCTGATATGTGTCCCTCTTCGTATCGCAACATTCTTTTTGCAAGCATTGATGAAGCCAATGTGGCCTTTGCGTAAAATGCGAAGACGTGTACTGTAATCTGTAAATAAATGTATATATACGTATAATAGATGAAAATGGGAATAAAGGCCATTGCATAAAATACGAAGGCGTGCACCATAATCCGTAAATCAATTAAGCGTATTTGCGAATGAAGCAGATGGGGTTGGCGAAACGGAAGCATGTGCTTCCAAGGCCCGGCATTCGCGCCAAAGCGACGAGGCTTATTGTTCATAACCCTAAGGGATGGGTGGGAAGTAGGGATGCGCAAACAGATTGAAATGCCAAATTGCTTACGACTAATTGCGAACTTGCTGGCGTAGTATACGCTTAATTGCTGAATACTCAGTTGTTGGGTGAACGAACATTGCGTGCTGAAACATCTGAAACTGGCGGTCTATCAGGAATCGGCGCCAACTATGTTGCTTCTGGCGCAGGCACCGATTGAAACGGGCGCAGGGGGAATGCGTGATTTGTTCGGCAAGATTGTTCCGCAAGATGAATGCTAAACGGCTCCGGCCACTTTGCAGAGGTTTGAAAACACATTCCCAATGCAACCGAGCAAGATATAATTGCATGCTTCGTTTGCATTGCCAAAGATGGCTTCAGGGTCACCACAGATTCTTCTGCTAAGTCTATCCAACTTGCGCTATTACAACTTTTTTTTTTTTTTTTTTTTTTTTTTTTTTTTAATTCTTACAGACCAAGTGTTCTATTCACCATATCAGTGTTTTGCGCGAGCGTTACCAGAAGGTCTGATGTTTTTTCGAACATCTTTATTATTGCGTACCACACCGGGGGGTTTTTTTAATCCAATTTGAAACACATTTTCTATAATACTTGTAGTCTGCACGGATATTTCTACCGTGTCTGTCAGCCGCCCCTTCTCACCTACTGCGTGCTGTCAGTGTAAAAAGTGCAGGCGTTGTCACCCGTTCCATCTCCTTGTACCTATATACACTGGATAATGATAGCCTCTTACAATTTGTATTTTACATATCCTTTATTCAGATGTCGGGGACTTTCGAACGATTCCCCAATATACAATTATTATCATTTTTAATGACTACTCTCCTCCACCAGATAGCCTGCCAAGAATTTTTCCAACTCACCACTCTCAACCTCCTCCTCAGTCGCGCTGAAAGCGACGTAAAGATCAGGCCTTACCACTACCACAGCCTGCGAATTCTTTGGCACACCAAAGCACGCGTGCAACGCGGGAACCTGCTCCGCAAAGGTCTTCTCGACACTCCCTTGCGCATCATTGAAATCTTGATATTCGATCACGTTCTTGAACCCGATAACTACGGCCGTGATGGTCGATTTATACCGCCCAGCAATCCCCAGAACCTTACCGACCAACGGGTTCTTGTCTCGCGTTATTCCGTGCCCGCTCGCAAACAGGAGAAGCGTATGGGTGGTGGTTCCACGGACGACGTCGTAGAGCATCAGGGTGTCGCGACCCGGCTGGATGCGCGGGAGTTTGAGTATGCCATCAGGCATGTGCTCGCCCGGTTCAATTAGGTGCTTCGGGCTGCGGAACAGGAACCCGAGCCAGCTCTTCCGTTGCCGCACCTGTCGCAGGATGGAGGGGGTAGGATGGTTCAGCGGAGAGGAGGGGTAGGCGATCTTGAAGCCGAGCATGTTGCTTCGGATCTCCGACTGGAACCGGCTTCTGCTGACGACCAATGGAATGATGTAACGGGGCACGAGGTAGGCGAAAAAGCCCTGTTTGGAGATTCTCTTCGTAAAGGAGGTCGTGAAGCTTAGCACCTTCCTGGCGATTGGAACTCGTTCGATGCTATAGCTTTCGAGAAGCAGGTCGGCGTCTTTCACTTTGCCTTGAACAGCGAGTGCAATTTTCCAGCCAAGGTTATGGGCTATGTATCGTGGAGGATGGCAAGGACGTGTGAGGAGCTCTAGAATGAATCTCTGTATTCAACCAATAAAACAGTGCGAGGAATATCTCGAAAGCAAAAAAGAACGGAATGAACGATATAGTGTAGGTGAACTGCCATTGTTGTATAAATATCATACCGTCTTGCAGGCCCATATTCATCCCTTGTCCTCCCTGATTGATAATAAACGCAAAATATCGACGCTCAGTTTCAGAAAGCGAGTAAAATGCAACTTGCTCCCACACACTATGCACATCAAACATTCACATCCTTACCATAGGAGAGTGGCAATGCGCGGCATCACCTTAAGAAGGACACGACACACATAAAAACGAGTAAGCCATCCATACTCGTCAAAACTCGACTTTTGAGTACCCGAGGTAGGCTACATCAACATCATATAAATACAGGATACATGGGACTGTATCCGCCTTGCAACGTCAAGCTCACCTACGACAAAGGCCCTGCCGCGGCGGTAGCCGTTGGCTAAACGCTCGTTAATGCGAAAGCTGGAGATCCATTTCGGATTCGAGAGGACCAATTTCTCGGGTGCGACACGACGGTCTATCAGCTCGCGAAGTTCTTCGAGAGTCATTTCTTTCGGTTGAGTGGCATTATGCTGATGGCGGGCATCCTGAATGCCTGGGATCGGGAGAGGCGAGGAATAATGGTGTGGGATAATAGAGCAAATGATTTTGCAAATTAGTTTCGGTGAACGATGTGTCATGTTGGTGTTGGAAAGGCGATTGAATTTCCGAATTAAATTCCATCCTAGATTCAAAATGCATCCTCGCAATGTCCACTTCACACAGGAAAGAAACCGGCGCAGAAATAACGTAAAACACGTGAACGTACCATGAGTAACTTCCCCGCTCTCATCGTAACCAAAGTCTCCAAGCGGTGTAACAATACGGAAACGTCTATCAAGGCCTTCTTCGAATGGGAAGAGAGTGACGGGACCTTGGAGGAATTATCAAAACAACAACGTAATGATGAGCTTGGAACATTGGGAAAGTCATTCTGCGGTGCAAGGAGAGAAAGGTACAGATTCATTTGAAAAGCACAAGAAAATAATGGGAGATACCTACCTTCAGGATGGAGCATCATCGTTATTCTGTCATTTTTGATGTGATCGGATTCGACGATCAGATCGGCCAGCGCCCAAGGGGATTTGTATGAATGTCCTGGTCGTGTCAAAACCAAAAGGTATTAACGACAGCCGGCTAGCCCGTTCACAACTTCTAAAGCCAGCATTAAAAGAAGGAAAAAGGCATTCCATACCTTCGAAGGTCCAATCCCTCCCGCCTTTTCTCACCGCCGAATGGACGCCGTCGCATCCCACAATATACCTAGCCTTTACGACCTCTGTACGGTCGGGGTCGTCCACGCGTGCTAGTGTTGCCACGACCACATCCTCCCCGTCGTCCTCCTGGTACGAGACCAAATTGACGTCGCGCTCGACGATAGTGTCGTTGCCCGATGATTTACGCAGGGCATCTTCCAAGAAGCCCTCGGTGTGCACCTGAGAGAGAAGGATCGGGTAGGGGAAGGGGGATTCGGTGCCCACGGTTGGGATGAGGGCGAGCGGCTTGCCCCTGGTGCGGAGGTCCATGTAGTTGGAGATTCGGCCTTGGGCGAAGAAGGGTTCGATAAGGTTCCTAGATGGGCGAGATGGATGTCAGCGCTTTTGCTGGGCGTTTGTAAAACGAGTGGTGTGACGCAGGCTTTATACCTGTTGTCCAGAGCCTCCAAGGTCCTCGACATGATTGCGATCGCTTTGGAGTGGATGGACGGCGTGGAGTTTCTGTCGATGATACGGAAGGTGCAGCCGTACGCCTGCATCTCATTCGCGAAGAAGAGGCCCACCGGGCCGGCGCCAACAACTAGGACATCGATTATAGGAGTACTAGAGGATGGTTGGGACATTGTGTGCGTGTTTAGGGCAAGGGTGGGAAGGTAGCCGACTATATATTCGCGTTTGCACGTCGAACACTAATCGGGCTTCCGTTTGTGGACTTATATACATGGCTAGAAGACAGAACATTGCCAAACGCGCCATTGCCAAGATGGGACAGGATAACACGCCATTTGCCATAACCGTCATCCTTAGCAGTCTTTTCCTACACAACCTTTCCCACACTCCATCGGCATAACCGCCATCATCATCCCACACACACCATTCCCACACCATTCCCACACCATTCCCACACTACCGTGATTCTCAGCAATCACGCCATTGCCATTACCACCGTCACCTTTCCCACACCCCCCGTTTACTTGTTTACCACTCACATGTTCTGCTTCTGTATCTCTCTTCTCTCTAAACCATTTTCAGGAGCTCACTTCAACTTTGAATTAGCTGCGCCTCATGAAATCCTTTGATACGTAATGGTAATTTTTCTTTTGATTGTATTTGATGTAACAAATTGGACTACAGTTCAGTGCTATATCGATAAGAAGGAGTTTTTTCATTGATAATATTGTTTAATAACTGTTCGCACCTGTATTTGTTTGAAGAATAACGTAAATCATGGATAGCTGTAAGCACGTGATCTGGCTACACAGGTATATACCCTTTTTTTAAAAAATTAACAGGGACTGGCATATATGCCGTATTGGGCACAATCATATTGCCAGCCGCGAACATAGAACATAGGGACAACTCCATTGCCGTGTGCAGCGATCGCTCATTTACAAACGGGTATTGTATAAGCTGAGAATCAGTGGGCTTGGGCTACCGTGGCACCCCTTCTCTTACGGTATCGTTTCCTAGCCCCATCCTTATGAGAGTCCAAACCATTAACCTCGAAATAATTCTCACTCTCCAACTTGACTTCGACTTGAATTCTATGGACTCCTCCCCTTGCACGACTCTGGCTCCGACCATACCACCTCTCTTTCCACACACCTCCGAACCCTACCAATGCAGTCCCATGTTCACAAGCCTCGACCGCTTCCCGAAGACACAGATACTGACACATATGCAGATGAGATCCTTGCCTTAACCCTGCCCTGCCAGAAATAACTGCCCTCACTGTGGTCTTCTGTCCGAGTTGTGCTTTTTTCCGAATCGCACGTTGTGCTCCAATAGCCACAACCAGCACAACCATTCCAGCCCGCATCAAGATGTGTCCTCGCGCGCACCTGCCCGCATCCCTTCTCCAGCCTGCAGCCTGGCATAATCCATTATGGACGATCAACCTCGGCACGCCGACGACCTTGCGTCATCGCACGTTCCCGTTCGACGATGACAGGCTGGAATCGGGGAAGGGAGGGGATAGGGAGGAAGGTTGCGCTGACAACATGTGTGTCCAGTTTTTGGAGGACCAGAAGAATGTTTTGTGGGAACCCGAGCCTCATGAGCGAGCCGGCAAGGAAGAGTAAGAGGGAGAGAGAGAGGCGGATGGCGGAGCCGCTGTTCGAACGGGTAGTGCCAGACAGGGACGACGGACTTGTGTTTCTCGTCAGTTGAGACATACGATTGGCATTAGGTGTATTTGAATATGTGATGTAATGGCCGAACCTCTATTCCATCTCGGAAACTTGGATCTACAATATCCCTGTTCCTGCATACATCCACATTTTGGCGAAACCATCCTCTCGCCAAAGCAATGTCAACTATCCTAATAAAAATCTCAACGGCAGCACAGCCCCTTTAATTCTTCCATTCCACCTCCCCACTTCTATTGCATTGTGGCTGCATGGTCATACCCTACTACATTTCCATTCCTATCCCGTGACCGCACGGCCACACACACGATGCCTTTGTTTCTGAAAATGTGTCCACGACATTTGCGAGTTATGATTTCTTTGTGACATGGTGGAGTTTCACTCATGTGATGTTGGGTTTAGCCAAACTGGACTGCGACGTACAATTCCTGCCAACTCTGCACACAACTGTATATATGGACGCCCTGCCCACTTTCTCTCCTACCTCATTCTACCACGCACGCCATTTGTCGCCACCTATCCCGTGCACGTGGAGGCAACTGCGGGTAATTCGTCGGAAAAATCCTCCAGGGACAAAGGTAAGGTATGACATTGACGATGGACGACGTATGTATATACTGTAATTATCATACTGTATACTTTAGATAATTCATTTGTTAAAATAAGTTATTTTGTCTTTCTCTCATATATATTTTGGCTTTTATTTATTATAAATAATTGATAAGATTGTTTTTATAATCAGCAATACTGTCAGATTATCTTCTTTCTATCCTTTTGGAGATCAAAAGCTAAATCTTGAGATATATTGTGTTTAATAAATGTTACTCTAGATAGTGATTCTTAAGTATATTCTATACTTTATTTATATATTATTATTATCTCTTAGTCTGTATTGTGGAAATATATATATATATATATATATATATATAATAGTTATATATCTTGGCTAATATTTAATTATATTAAATTTTAAAATAATATTTACTTACTATAATAACTAGATTTCTATTTGTAATTGTAATTTAATTAAACTTGAAAATTATCTTTTTGTATAATTTACTTAATAAACCGTTTTTTTTTACCTTTTTTAAATTATAATATAATATTATAACCAATTATATTTTAGCAGGCAAATTTGTCTGCATCTTTACATTTGTCTGCATTTATTTTACAAATTAAGAGATATTAATTGTCATTCTTATTTAGAAATTTGACAATATGAATAATCTTTGACGCTGCAGGTGACATTGACATTGATGACGTTGACATTGGCGACGTATGCGTAATCATAAGCCACAAATTACTGGAGAAAAAGAAGAGGCGGATGCTGTTTTGAAACATGAAATTTTCCAGCTGGTGTATTAAAGTAATCCAACAACTCTCCGCGCGACCGGTAGTCCCGCCTGGTCTCCGTTTCTCACGTGAGTTTGACAAAATGTACAAAGCCGTGATACCACGTATAAATGGGATAATAAATTTCTAGTGCTTCGAATGGGACGGACCTATCAACCTGTAGAAAAAGCTCATTGTCGATACGAATTAGCGCGCGAAATATCACCTCTCCTTTGTTCTGGATGAGGACAGCTGCTAGGCTTTGAGAACTGGCATTAGATGCTGCCATCGTCTTTCGTTGCTTCGACAGTTTAGTATCAATCTGATGAATTTGTGGTTCCAAGTCGTTCATAAAATGTACCTTTTCAGCCATGGTATATACCACAGAGGTCTTGAATTGGTCCCCGCCATAATTAAATTGTAATTAAATGCTTTTTATAATTTCAATGTGTCATCACACAACTCGAAAAGGAGCCCTCTTTCTCAGATCAAGTTGAATGCCACCAAATAGACCGGGGATTTACTTTGGTATCTTTTTTTGTGAAGCTCAGATTCTGCCTCCAGCCACATCAATACGTTATTTTAAACGCATGGTGCCAGTTGAGGGTCGTATTTAGAGCCTCCGTTCCGCATAAAACCCTGCTCTGAAACACTCTGCAACTGGCGAATAAGCCTCCGTTATTACACAAACGCCGCTAAGTCGCCGAGATAGACTTTGTGTTTTGGTGAATTCATCGCCAGCCACACTGTGACGTAACGACCCAAATTGGAACATTTAAGCGACCTAAAAAAACGTTCCTGTCAATTTACATCTCTTTCCACATAATAATCTGCAGTAAAAAGTCGGTTTAAACCATTGAATAAAAGCCGAGAATGCGCTCGCACAAGCCGCAGTTGAATTGCTACTTTCACCATAGAGATCTCACATTTCTCGGATGTTCGCGCGGCCGATCGACACTGGCGTTGCTTGTTTTGGATTGGTGTCGTCACCACCCTCAGTGGCGCATTTACTGTCTGAAAAGTGATGTCCCGCTGGCTGCGCTTGAAGTCACTAGTCTTCGAATATGCCAGTCCGCCTTTATTTTCCTTGACAAACATCCCTATGAATACAACGATATCAGGCTAATAGTAAAAACCCCACAAAGGCCATGAAAGAACCGTTCGGCTGTTTGCAATTTCTAGAGAGTTTCCGTGAATCTGATCGCGATGTTGGCATGATGTTTTGCTCTCAGTGAAGGCACTCACAGCGTTGAGTGAATTCGATAAAAATATTTTCATCGGAGCACATCAACACAATTCAAATGAACCACGGACGGCCCGACGAGAGTCGTACATTCTTGTGCAAATTGTGAGTATGTAATGATAATGATAATGCAAACTCTGCGTAGCCAGAAGTCGGGGCATCCATGAATCAGCAGCGTCTATGAAACGTTTATAGTTGGGTTTTGTATATATCCATATTATTTACATTACAATGTCGAAATATGAATTGTGTACGAAATTGCGCAGGCAAAACCAATGCCAACTTATTTGTAGAAAATATAGCCACAAAGTATCAACCATATAGATTATAATGAAAGCTGCTGCCGCAGGCACCGATACCTCTACCAAGATCTATCCAATCGAGTTCTTCAAGACCACCCTGGGTACGCTCACGAGGCTCGTCATGCGTAACCCAGTATGGCAGGTTCGGGCAGAAGGTCAAACAGCTCGTCGAGGCCGTGTGCTTAGGGCTCAACGGGTCTGAGGCTATACAGGTGGCCGTTTTTAGGGTTTATATGAAGGTAGTTAAGGAGGTTTGTATTCGTTGTTATTCTTCGGTTAGTTGAAAGTGTTTTATTTAGGAAGAAGAAAATACGTGGTTTTGGTTCTCAACCCCAATCCTATTCTTACGTTCAGTCCTTCGAGAGCTACATGGACGGCTGTCGATCCGACACACTCAAATCTGGTGACAGCACTGGGTAGTACATTGTGGACATGCACCGCGATGGCATCACGTACGCTGTGCCCAAGGCCGCCGGCTACCAGCTCATCAGCAACCACAACGCCAGGGCCATGATCGTCTGCTTTTTCAAGACCCTCTCAATCTTCTTGCAAGCCGTGCCCGCGGGCCAGAAGGATGCGGAAGGATGTAAGTGTTGGCGTTATTTAGGCCCTGGTGGGCGTGAGATGGATTGAGGATTGAGCTGTCGATAGAGTTCTCGAGGATTGGTATATTGGCTTTGTTTCGGGGCTAACGTGCTTTGTTAATCTTTTCATAGATCGAAATATGAGGTGCTATATAAGAACACTCGATTGATGTTTTAGAGGGGTCAAAGGACTGGGATCCGTATTATTAAAACTTGGAGAAAATCGTTACAATTCGGTAAATATCTCTTTTACATCACTGGTATCCAAATACAATGTACAACATTTTCCTCTTTGACATCACGTTTACATCCATGATTACACCTCATTCACAATTATTTTAGATCTACCGCCGCCGTCCAATTCGACGACAAAGAAGACGATGATGTGTCGACGCCGACTTGCGCCAAGGGTAAACCCACGGTCGTTCGGGATCTGGGGATCCGCGTGGCGCCCGGGCAGCAGCCGCCTTCAGATGATGATGAAGAACGGCTTGTCGACAAACGCTGCGAGTTCAGGAACAAGCGGCTTGCACCTGGCGTGGACGACCAGTTCGGATCGCCGAGTAACAGGCGGAAGCAGACGCATCTTGCAGAGGAAGAATAGAGGCTGACGAGGGTCCGTCGCGCGCAGAAAAGGAAATGGAGAGTGGAAGTGCATCCGGTTCGGCAGAGGGTTCGGAGGAGGAGAAGAAGGCCGGATCGGTGAAGGCTTGAACCGGAGGTGGAGGGGGAGCAGAAAGGGGGTCGGACGACAGTGATGTGCTCGCAGTCACCTCGGCATACCGAGAAGCGCAAGCTGCCAGACTTGAAGGTTG